>JAKELH010000216.1:0-124290 GCA_021525015.1 Lactarius pseudohatsudake | reverse complement strand
CATCTGCGATTTCGATTTTCCTGGGAACCTACCTCCTGGCTAGTCTCGCTATTAGTTGATTCTCACAAGGCGCTATAGCACCCCCCATTTTCCCTTTCTCCCAGCCCCCATTCGCTACAGCTTGAAGCTGATCTGCGTCTCCCCGTGAAGATGACTATGATATCCGATAGGATCAACGCCTCCGTACGCAAACCGTTTTCGTGACTGTCTCAGGGTTGATAATCGCCTCGTACAGGTGGCCGATTCCTTCGTCGGCGTTGGTTTCAGCTTGAGGGGTCCGACGCTGCCACGAGAGAGAGGGTTCTCGCTTCCTCGTGCGCACTCTTCAAGTATTTTTTCTCGCTCTTCGTCACTCACAAGTAACAACCCCAGACAGAAATCCGTGCAGGCATCACAACATGGGTGCGTGCCACTCCTACCAATACAGATATAGGCCTGTGGCTGACTAACTGTTTCCCTTCAGGCCGCAATGGCGTACATCGTCCGTCACCTCCGCTTTCTGCGTAGCGCCATAACCTGACGTAATGCTCTGCTCAAATCCGTCAATGCCTCCATTCTCTCCGACTCTGGGGGCACCTGCGAGTGCCCAACTGGCGACGGCTGCACCTCAGATCCCACGTACCTTGCCTGTGTGAATGACGTCCGCAAAGACCTTATCACCGCCACGGCCGCAATCTCCGCACTCTCAAGTTTCCTCATGGGGTTACTTGCGAATCTGCCCGTCGGGATGGCACCGGGCCTCGGATTGAACGCATACGTACGTATCAAATATTTCCTATTTGCAACTGTATCTAAGTGTCCCGAAGTTCACCTATTCCATTGTTGGGTTCCATGGGACCGGAGGCATCACGTACCGCGAAGCCCTTGCAGCTGTTTTCATGGAAGGGTATGTTAGGCCGTTATCAAAGCTGAGGATTACGTACCTGAACCCTTTGACAGATGGATTTTCCTCGCTTTGTCCTTGCTCGGTCTCCGTCAATGGCTTGCCCGTATCATGCCACAGTCACTCGTTCTCGCAGTCGGTGCCGGAATTGGCCTCTTCATTGCGTAATTCACGTTCATTCCGTTCGTACCTTCTCCCTTGCTAACTCGTTCTTCAGTTTCATAGGACTTTGTATGCCGCAGTCTTTCATCTTCCAGAGGTGTTCCTCTAACCTGCATTATAGCAACTAGTGGTCTCGGCGTTATTGGTGGCGACACTGTCAATTTCGTCGGCCTCGGGGGTTGCACACCAGATCACTACCTGCCTGACCTTCCGGGGTATTGCGATAGCGTCGTTATGCGTAGCCCCACGATGTGGCTTGGTATCTTCCACCGGAGGGTTAGGTTCACGGTGTGCCTACCAATGACGCATACTGAGTCTTGAGTCCAGTATCTTGACAGTCTTTCTCATAATGTACCACGTCAAGGCGCATTCCTTATCGGTATATTTCCTGACCTCAATCATCTCCTGGCCCCGTGGAACGAGTGTCACCGCCTTCCCGTACACCGACTCCGGTGACGCCGCATTCGATTTCTTCAAGAAAGTCGTGACATTCCACCCCATCAAGCTCATCGGCAACGTCATCGATCACCATTACATGAATGGTAAGGTGTGGTACGCCCTCGGCACAATGCTCTACGTCGATATTCTCGACACGACCGGGACGCTCTACTCGATGGCGAAATTTGCGGGCTTGCGCGACCCGGTGACGATGGACTTTGAGCGCAGCACGGTCGCTTACTGTGTTGACGCGTTCTCGATCTCGATGGGTGCGCTTATGGGAACCAGTCCCGTTACAGCTTTCATTGAAAGTGCAACGGGCATTTCCGGTGCGTCATTGTCCACCTTTCATCATAATGGAACATCGTGTAATTCGGCGCCTGCAGAGGGAGGAAAGACGGGTATCACGGCGATCACGACCGGTCTCGCTTTCCTCGTTTCGGTCTTCTTTGCCCCCGTCTTCGCCAGCATCCCCTCGTGGGCGACTGGCGGCGCTCTTGTGATTGTCGGAACACTGATGATTCGCAACGTACGAGATATCAACTGGGACTATATCGGAGACGCCGTCCCGGCGATTCTCACTATCATCCTCATCCCTCTCACATACAAGTATGCACTCTATCCGTGTACTGCGCTATACGGAAGGGAACTAACAGCGACCATGCAGCATCGCGTACGGAGTCATCGCGGGAATATCCACTTACATCTTGCTCAATGGTTTCCCGTGGGTCCTCCGTAAGATATCTGGCGACCGCATCGTCCCGTCGTACTATGGCAACGCTGAACCATGGGTCGCCCCACCTGGGGGCATTATTCCTGACTGGATGTTCGTATTGCTCGTCCCTTTCAATCGCGCTTGTCGCCTGACCAACCCATCTTGTCTTCTTAGAAAACACGCTCGAACTATTGTCACCGGTCGCACACACACGCGACCGGAGTTCACTACCGTCAGTCCTCCTCCATCGGCCAATCCCTTCAATCAGTCCTTCAGTTCCATCCATGAGAAGCCCGACGCCTCCGAGAACTACCGCACAATATACCTGGTTGAGGCTCCGAAGAGGCCATAGGATGGATTGCCGTGCAGAAAATTCTAACTTGTTGTTATATTTAACTATTGTGCCGGGTGCATTCGATCGCAATTTTTTTGCCCTCGCACTTGTACGTTTTCAGAACACATTCGCTTAAATTTTTTTTTTACAGTAATCAGCTCACTGGTCTTCTATGTCACGGTCGTTTTAGCAAATACACAAATACACTCGTTTCGCCCCCTCACTTACTACTACTGCTTTGGAGCGTGTCCGGGTCCTATCCGATATAGGCGTCCCCTTCACTCCCTCTAAGTAGAACCAGTCCTACACAGCTAGCATGCGTAAACTCAATCGCTACTCGCGTGCATGTGAATCTTCCGGACGCGCGAGAGCACTTCCCGCTTTCCGTTTCTCTGGTACAAGTACAGTGATACACTTTTCCTGAGGCTGGCCAAGATTCGAATCAAGACTTGCCTAGAATTTATTTGCAAAAAGAAACCCTACAATACATAGCATGTCATGTGTTGGCGAGACGGACGAGGGTACTTCGTAATGTCTAGACGAGTGTCTAGGCGTGGAGAGACCTGCTCCTTGGACAGGTGTGCACAGTATCTGTACCGGAGCAGTGGTATATGCGTGAGCGAAGGAGTAGAGGGTATGCTTGGAGCCCTTAGGGTCGCTGATCTCGTAGAGAGCGCTGATCCAGGCGTTCTCGCATTGGGGCACAAGCGCAGCGTGGAGGCCGGTCGTGGTGCTGCTGGTGGGTGACACAAGCTCCCAGATATCCAGGACGGGATTCCATGAGTGCTTCGTGCGGATGTTGTCCTGACATGGTGGGAAGGGAAGCTACGCCGCTCCCTTTGGGATAGAAGGGAAGGAAACCACTTGGATATTGGGCGTCACACCTGTGTTGCAGACGTACAAGCGAAGTGCTACTTAGGGTAATCTGCCCTAGGCCGCGGTACAATTGGTGGGAGGGCTTCGCAAGTTTCCAAGAGAAACAGCAGAAGGACGAAGAGCACAGAAAATCAGATGGAAGGTGGATTATTAGAGGAAGGAAGTCACTAAGATGTTGTCTAGAATACAATACAATGAGTTTGGTCGTTAGGTTAAGGAGAAGGCAAGAGAGCCGTAAGGACTGGAATGGTTGACTCATAAGGCCAATTTTAGCGTGAGACCGTTGCGCTCGGAGGATATTAGACTCAGCAGCGAGAGCGACCACAGGTTGCATTAGGTTTTGATCCTGGAATCTGGACTTGACTCGAGACGGAATTGGACGAGCGTGGGAGTTTCAGGAGTTTCAAATGGGTCAGTCACGTGGGGACAACTCACTAATTGGTGTACACGACAACTGCACAACAGACGAGGTCTCCCCATGCTGTCACTACCTCCGGCGGTAGCACAACATTTATCGCTGCGCTTTACGCGTACCGCCTTTTCCTTCTCCTCTGTGTCACGCAGCTATGCCTCTGCTGCGACAGCTGCTGCAAGGGTCACGCCGCAAACGGCCGGGGAGACCGCGTCTTTATCGCCAGCGCAGCGATTCCCCCTAACGGAGGCCGACCGCCACAAGTTAAAGTACCAGCGCAACATCGGCGTATCGGCGCATATAGACTCGGGGAAGACCACGCTCACGGAGCGAATCCTATACTATACGGGGCGCATACGCGATATCCATGAGGTGTGTTTTCTCATTTTATTTTATTTTGTGTGCGCTGAGACGTGTGTTCGTACGGGATAGGTGAGGGGGAAGGATAACGTCGGTGCCAAGATGGATAGTATGGAACTGGAGCGCGAGAAAGGCATCACTATCCAGAGCGCGGCGACGTTCTGCGACTGGAACGCAAAGTCACCGTCCACGGGCGAACTGGAAAAGTTTGCGATCAATATAATCGACACGCCTGGTACGTTTGGCACACATTTCTCTTCCCACCTTCCACTGATGGCTGTCTAGGTCACGTTGATTTTACGATAGAGGTCGAGCGCGCGTTGCGTGTGCTTGATGGCGCGGTTTTGGTCTTATGTGCGGTATCTGGTGTCCAGGTGGGTTTTCCTGTAACGGTCTACACGTACGTGCGGTGACAAAATTATCGTTACAGAGTCAAACAATTACTGTCGATCGGCAAATGCGGAGGTACAACGTCCCACGATTGTCTTTCATCAACAAAATGGATAGGTACCCTAGTGGCACTAACTGACCTCCGCTCGTTCTCTGACCCTGCCTGCAGACCCGGTGCGAACCCGTGGCGGGTAATCAATCAGATTCGGACCAAGCTTCGTATGCCGGCTGCAGCAGTTCAAGTTCCCATTGGCGTAGAGGACCAGCTGGAAGGTGTCGTTGACCTTGTCCGCTGGAAGGCCGTCTACAACAAGGGTGCCAAAGGGTGAGCCAACGTACTGTTCTTGTTCTATCCCACATGTTTGACCTATGTGATTCACACAGCGTCGATATTGTTGAATCTGACGAGATCCCTGCCTCCGCCCTTGAGCTGGCCACCCAGAAGCGCTCGGAGCTCATCGAACAACTTGCCGAGGTCGACGACGAGATCGCCGATCTCTTCCTGAACGACGCGCTTCCATCCACCGAGCAACTCGCTGCGGCGATCCGGCGTGCGACAGTCGCTCTGAAATTCTCGCCGGTTTTCTTGGGTTCTGCTGTAAAGAACACTGCCGTGCAGCCGTTGCTCGATGGCGTCTGTGCATACCTCGCGAGTCCTTCAGAGCGCCAGGTTGTCGCGCACGATACCACCCAGCCAGCGGGTGCAGCGCAAGTTGAGCTAGTTCCTGCAGCAGCAGCACCACTCGTTGCTTTGGCGTTCAAACTCGAGGAGGGTCGGTTCGGGCAGCTCACGTATATGCGGGTGTATCAGGGCAGCCTGAAGAAGGGCCAGTTTATCTTCCATGGACGTTCAGGCAAGCGGATCAAGGTTCCCAAGTTGGTGCGCATGCACAGCAATGAGATGGAGGTGCGTTTTTCGCAGGAGTGTAGTCTGTGACAGAGAGACCGTGCTGAGGCCATGCCGTGTCCTTAGGATATTGAATCAATCGGTCCCGGCGAGATTTGCGCTATCTTTGGTGTCGAGTGCGCAACCGGCGACACGTTTACCGATGGCACCACAAACTATTCAATGGTGCGCGAACTATCCAACTCTAATACATATTCTTGAGCTCGAGCCATTCGCAGACGTCGATGTTCGTACCGGACCCTGTCATTTCGCTAGCCATCAAGCCTGTTGGGACTGAAACTCCCAACTTTTCTCGTGCGCTCAACCGGTTCCAGAAGGAAGACCCGACGTTCCGGGTCCACATCGACCATGAAAGCAAGGAGGTACGTGTTTTGTATCCCTAACGTCTCAAATTTGACCCCTCTGCAAATGTGACAGACGATCATATCGGGAATGGGCGAGCTCCACCTTGAGATCTACGTCGAGCGGATGAAGCGCGAGTACGGCGTCGCCTGCACCACGGGCCGCCCGCAGGTTGCGTTCCGTGAGACGGTGACGGAGCGAGCAGATTTTGCGTACACGCACAAGAAGCAGACGGGCGGCGCGGGGCAGTACGCGCGTGTGATCGGACACGTCGAGCCGATGGAGATGGACGCCGAGTCGGGGAAGGACACCGAGTTCGAGAGCGTCGTGATGGGCGGGAACGTGCCGAGCAACTACATCCCGGCAGTCGAGAAGGGCTTCTTCGAGGCGCTCGAAAAGGGCACGCTGTCCGGGAACCCGATCTCAGGCGTGCGCATGGTCCTGCGCGACGGCGCGTTCCATGCCGTCGACTCGTCGGAGCTCGCGTTCCGCCTCGCCGCTATCGGCGCGTTCCGCGAGGCGTACCTCAAGACGAAGCCCGTCATCCTCGAGCCGATCATGACGGTCGAAGTCGTCGCACCCGTCGAATTCCAGAGTGCGTAAACCCCTCCCTCCCCAGCGTCGTCCGGACTAAATGATGATACAGGCGCGGTGATCGGTGGGCTTAATGCGCGCCGGGGGACGATCATCGATAGCGAGGTCCGCGAGGACGAGTTTACGGCCGTGGCGGAGGTCGCGCTGAACGATATGTTTGGGTACTCGAGCCAGTTGCGCGGCGCGACGCAGGGCAAGGGCGAATTCAGCATGGAGTACAAGGTGCGTTTTCTCGCGTCGTGGCGGACTGAGCGATGCGCTGATCATGGTCCGCAATTGCAGAACCATATGCCGGTGCTCCCGAACGTGCAGGTCGAGCTGCAAGACGCGTATCGCAAGTCTTTGCCTCACAACAAAAAGTAGATGCGGCGGGCGTATAGCTAGACATTTCCCCCTCCCTAGACTAACATTTCCTTTGGTTTTGGTCCTGGGTAAATCTAGATCTTATTTGCATAGCGCTTTGTAGGAGACATATCCAGTACTTGTTCAAATAATAATCGTAGACGTTGCATTGTCTAATGAATCCTCCGAGTCCCTGCCTTGTTGCCTAATGTTAGTACTAAGTGGCGTTGTATATAGTAATGGCCAAAGGCCGAAGTCCAAAAATTAGGCCGAGGGAAGCTCGGGATGAGGCGAGACGGGCATCGGCCAGATCCGGTCGATCCGTCAGGATCCCCGGTACTGTAGGCCGCTCCCCTGCGAGTTGGGCTCACAGCGCAATTCACCACAGTGACTGAGATATCACCCGAACCCGACTGATAGATGTTGGAGACATGCAGAGTTCCCAATGGTTTTGGGGAGGGGGTAAGGAAACTCTCGGCGTCTGGTGCCATGGTCACACAATGCCTAAATACACGGTCTATTTCCCCATCGACGCATCTAGTAGGTTTGTAACGGATCACTGCTGCAGGGCACCTTAGCGTTACCATCCCCCCCCCCTATAACTGTAGCTTGTTCACGCTGCGTCCGGTCTGGGCCTAACCAGCCAGGCTATCAATGAATCCAAAAAAAACAAAGAACTTATCATACAGCTAACTAACGACAAGAAATCCCAACAGTTATGAAGCAAAGTCATGAGGCAAGCTACTTCGAGAGAGACATCTCGATCTATTCTCACGGCAGTTCACTGATCATCCTGCTAATGTCATCTACAGTCATTTGTTGACCCCGATTTGTGTTGGAATATATGCTATTGTGGATGCGTTGACGAGAGTAGGATCGTTCATAAGCCTCAAAGGCCACTTGAAGCTCCTTCCAAGTCGTCGTGAGAGTCAAGTCCGGCCTGAGAGTTAGTTCTCTCAAAACGCCGACGAGATCCACGATGTAAGCAATTAGAAGCCGTTGGACTGGGGGTCTATCCGTCACCAATAAGACTAGAATGTAAGGTAAGGACGGGCAACGGCGCGTACACGTTCTCCAGAAGGGTCGTTGAAAGCCATTCCACAAAGGTATATGACAACCCTAGGATAGCGACAGGGGGCACAACCGGAGCGGAGGTAGCAGTGGCGAGCTTCACAAATTGAGAAATCGTACCATCTGGGAGACTGAGAGAAATGTCAAAACTCGTCGGGTAGTGTGCGTCAACACATGCATTGAGACATTGGGTCTGGTATGGGCGTCTTGAACAAGACATAACATCAGTTGTCGAAATTCGGGACTGTTGAGAACCTAATGATGGGTGCACGAGTCATGCTGGTGTAGCCTAAATCTGGAGTTTAGTACCTCGCCCTTGAAGCCCCAACAAGCTATAATATCTTTGTGGACCTCCCCGATGCAGTCGCGAAGTAACATTGGTCCCGATTCAGGCGCGGCACGCTGGCTGTCCAGAAGGGTCCGTCTGTAATCTGAAATACTGTTATTTAAGCATGCGCAGTCGGAAACCTGGATTACGTACAACTGATACCCTTGCTTTCCAGGAGTGAATAGACGTAAATAATTTTCTATCAATCCAAATGGTTGGACGAAACCTACGTGACGCAAGCATCAATTTTGACTGGGAGACTTGCTCGTTGTGCTATCGCCCACAACACCCAAGCGTCGCCTTTGATTCGCTCCTTAACAATGTCCCTAGTGACTTTAACAAGGGATGAAACATCCTCTTGATGACCCGGACGAACTACCAAGTGGTCAATACCAGATAGTACAATGGCGCAAATATACCTGAAACTCTAGCATAACGCGGCATCGGGATCCCGAGCATGTTCATCCTACGCTTGAGTGATTGCAGACATTCTTGAAACGCCTTCTGAGCCTCCTCCACGCCCCGATCGTGCCGACGAGTAGGGTCCATATCTGGGTGGTCCTCTCGCAACTCAGCCTCTTTAGTCCTCACTAGTCGGTCGTACTGAGTGAACACGATCACAATGGGAACTGATTGATAATCACTAGTTGATTGAAGAGTAACAAGACGGAGGTCGAGAACGCACCTTGGTCCTTATGGGCAAATTGGAGTAGCTTCTCGTCTCCTGTCTCAAATACACGACCCCCAGCCGTGGGTGTCTCTGTACAGAGCCTGATGACGGTGAAAGAAGCATCGGTAGATTACAACAACAAAAATTACGTACCATAATCCATGGATTCTTTCACCCAGGGGGAGTTCAGGTCTTGATCGTTGCCTGATAAATTCGCGTACAGTGTCGAAATTGGAGAGATCTCCTGGTTCGAAGCCTTTAGAATCGTGTAGAACGAAAAATTGGTTGTCCGGTGACACGAATTCCTGTTGGATATCTGCTTCTCCGGGTTTATTGTCCTCAACATGCTACAACAGAAGGTAATGAGTCGTCATTAGCCTGAAGTGACGAGATCTTACTGCGACATCGATACCGAAGATACCGTGAATCAGGGTTGACTTGCCAACACCAGACTAAACATAGATCGGTGTCGGTGGAACGAAGAGAAAGGACGGAGTGTAACGGACCCGACCGACCGACAAGATACGAAATCTAGATCACTTAGGTGAGTAGAAATGACTTGACTTCCTATCGATGTACCGACCGCTTAATCTTTTCCTTGAGGATATCATCGATAGCGGTTTCGCGTTCCGTGGAAGTTGAGGTAGAGGGGCCTGGCTGGTGCACTTCAGTTTCGGCCGTCTTAATCGTATTTGTAGTTCCATCGGACTCGCCCCTTAACACGGTCTGAAAAGTGACGCTAGTGTAGTTGTGGTCCCAGCACCTGATAGTCCTGCGTACCTCGATGACTGAAGCGCTGTCAATATCTGACGACGCGGGACCTGATGGGACACTTGATTGTCCAACACCAGCGTATTTGTGCCGAGGGAAAGCATTATAGCGACTCTTGCGTGAGGTGATAGTCTTGTCAGTTTTATACGAAGCGATACTGGTCTGACTTGACGCCAAGCTCGGGCTGTACATGAAGGAGTCGGTCTCGGACAACTTGAGCCCATCCGATGTGGAAGAGGTGATACTGATATGGTCGGATGAAAATCTTGAGTGGTATGCACGACGGGTTGCTTCCGTGGTTGGGGAACCCACATAGGAGTTGATAGTCTTCTCAGGCCCATATGAAGAGATAACTTACTAGACGCAAAGCTCGGGTTGGATATGAAAGTGTTGGTGTCGAAAAACTCATCCGTCGTGGAAGAGGTGACGCTGATTATATCATCGAACGAATTTTTTGGATGATATACCTTCGTGGTTGGAGAAAATGGGGGATCCATAAGTGTACAGCGGTGAGCGCGATCGCCTCGTGTACCATGAGCGCACGTGCTGCCATTACCCCGACATCGGCGTGTCAGCATATGGACTCGGGGAAGACCACGCTCACGGAACGAATCCTGCAATATACGGGGCACATACGCGATATTCATGAGGTGTGTTTTGTCGGTCTTATGTGCGGTATCTGGAATCCAGGTAGGTTTTCCTGTGACGGCCTACACGTACGTGCGGTAACCAATTTATCGCTACAAAGTCAAACAATTACTGTCGACCGGCAAATGCGGCGGTACGACGTCACACGATTCTCTTTCATCAACGAAATGGATAGGTACGCTCTTGGTCCTAACTGACCTCCGCTCATCACCTGAGCCTGCCTGCAGACCCGGCGCAGGCCCGTGGCGAGTAATCAATCATTCGGACCGAGCTTCACATGCCGCCGCAGTTCAAGTTCCCATTGGTGTTGAGGATCAGCTGGAAGATGTCGTTGACCTTGTCCGCTGGAAGGCCGTCTACAACAGGGGTGTCAAAGAGTGAGCCAACGCACTGTTTTTGTTCTATCCCAGATGTTTGACCGGTGTGATGCACACAGCGTCGATATTGTTGAATCTGGCGAGATCCCCGCTTCTGCCCTTGAGCTAGCCACCCAGAAGCGCACGGGGCTCAGTGAACGCTTGCCGAGGTCGACGATGAGATCGCCGATCTCTTCCTGAACGACGCGCTTCCATCCACCGAGCAACTCGCTGCGGCCATCCGGAGTGCGACCGTCTCTGAAAAGGTTTTCTTCGGCTCTGCGGTCAGGATCAAGAACACCGCCGTGCAGCCGCTGCTCGATGGCGTCTGTGCGTACCTCGCGAGCCCTTCAGAGCGTCAGGTTGTCGCGCATGATACCGTGCAGTCAGCGGGGTGCACCACAAGTCGAGTTCGTTCCTGCAGCAGCAGCACCACCACTCGTTGCCTTGGGGTTCAAACTCGAGGAGGGTCATTTTGAGTAGCTCACATATATGCGGGTGTATCAGGGCAGCCTGAAGAAGGGTCAGTTCATCTTCCACGGACGTTCAGGCATGCGGATCAAGGTTCCCAAGTTGGTGCGCGTGCATAGAAATGAGATGGAGGTGCGTTCTCGCAGGGATGTAGTTTGTGACAGAGAGCCCGTGCTGAGGCCATGGCGTGTCCTTAGGATATTGAATCAATCGGCCCCGGCGAGATTTGCGCTATCTTTGGTGTCGAGTGCGCAACCGGCGACACCTTAACCGATGGTTCCACAAATTATTCAATGGTGGCCGAACTATCCAACTCTAATACATATTCTTGAGCTCGAGCCATTCGCAGACGTCGATGTTCGTACCGGGCCCTGTCATTTCGCTAGCCATCAAGCCTGTTGGGACTGAAATTCCCAACTTTTCTCGTGCGCTCAACCGGTTCCAGAAGGAAGATCCGGCGTTCCGGGTCCACATCGACCATGAAAGCGAGGTACATGTTTTTCATCGATCGCGAGGACGAGTTTACGGTCGTTGCGGAGGTAGCGTTGAACGATATGTCGGGTACTCGAGCCAGTTGCGCGGCGCGACGCAGGGCAAGGGTGGATTCAGCATGGAGGTTGCATTTCTCGCGTCGTGGCAGACTGAACGATGCTCCGACCATGGTCCGCAATCGCAGAACCGCATACCGGTGCTCCCGAACGTGCAGGTCGAGCTGCAAGATGCGTATCGCAAGTCTTTGACTCACAACAAAAGTAGATGCGGCGGGCGTATAGCTAGACATTTCCCCCTCCCTAGACTAACATTTCCTTTGGTTGGTCCTGGGTAAATCTAGATCTTAGTTTGCATAGCGCTTTGTATAATATATCCAGTACTTGTTCAAATAATAATCGTAGATGCTACATCGTCTGATGAATCCTCAGAGTCCCTGTTTTGTTGCTGAGTGTCAGTAGACCACTCGTATATGTTTATCTTTTTCTTCGTCCTTTCCCGAATTGTTAAGCACCCGTCCTCCTGAGCAGGGTCGCACGGAGATCGTTGAGGCGACAAGGATGCGGCGTGCTGCTGCCTGTACAGCAGCAGCAGCAGCCTGAGAGGGCAAGGGTGCATCATTCTAAGTCGCGACTGACTTTGATTGCCCAACAAATATTCACACGGCCTCGTCAGAGAGTGGGTCACAATAAGACCAAATATTATCCTCGGAAACTCGGACTGTTCGTGGCATCCACAAACGAAGCAAAATGGCGTCCAGCATCGTCTCGCCTCTCCGCAATACCTACCGCTACCTTGTACGTCTCCCACTTATATTCCCGTTTAACTCCGTCCTGACGAATTTTCGTTTCCCAATCTGCTGCTCTGCATGTACACACGCATACATTACAGCAACGCCAGGCGCACGAGTCGCCAGTGCTCTTCTACTCTGTAGTGATGGGTCTCATCGGCCCCGTGCTCGCATTCGGCGTGCCGCCCATCCGCGAACGCATGGGCTACCGCCCACCGGAGCCCATACCAACTACGTACCCAAGTGCGTCCCGTCTCCTCCCAACCCTCGATGAGTTACTCACTCTCATTTTTTATTCGTCTTAGTCCCGAAACGCCCGAGACGGCCTTTGCAGGGTTATGAGGACGGGGAGTGAGAAAAGACGTTTCCGTGCAGGCCTCTCTTCCCCCAACGTTAAATATCTATTTGTCCAAGGAATAGAATCTGGCTGTCGTATTCATTTATGCTATCCCCTCATGCGTCCTGTATGTGTGTGGCCGCCATTTTCGCGCGCTCCGTGTGCCCCAGCTTGTCTTCGTACCAAATGTCCAATCCGCTTTCACAGACGAGTTTCTTAATTTGGTCATAAGATCGCACGTGGTTTATAATTGGACGCGTCAGTTGTGGCGCTTGTAGTCTTGTACTGTACCCTTGACTGCACTCTCGCACCTTTTGTCCATCTTAACAAAGCAGAAGAGATGTCTGACGACAATCCCAACAGGCCGCGTACTCTTGGGGGCGGAAATGCAAGTGAACCACCCCCCTCTTCGTGGTCGCGTCCTTCAGGCGGTCCGCGTATCGGCCGCATCGGGGGCGGGGGAGGAAGCGTGGGCTCAAGGTATGTACCGTATCATAGCATGATATCCATCTTTATTACTGATCTGTCTTCCCTATTGCACATAGCGCCGGTGGACGTCGCGTCGCCACTCTCAACGATGACAGCGACGACGGTGGCGACGACGAACCCCAAAACTACTTTGCCGGCGGCGAGAGAAGGTACGTCCCGTAGCAAGCTTTACTCTCACGACTCTTTCTCACTAGGGTGTTCACCTTTCAGCGGGATAAATGTCCAGAACCCGGACAGGGGACCCGACACCTCTGGCCGAGGTCTCATGCGCGATCTCCTCGCACGCGCACTCAACGATCGCCCACTTGAGCCGGAGCTAGAAGGAGCGCAGAGATCGTCTGCGTTCATGGGGAGCGGGTACACGCTAGGTTCCGACGAGGTCGAGAGCACATACGTCCCTGATCCGAACGGGCCCCCGAGTCCCAGTTCGTCTCGTCCTTGTTTCTCTCCGCGTATTCATATCGATGGAATCTTCAGCCGAGGAGACCGCTATCCGCCATCTCACGTTCTGGCGCGACGGATTCAGCGTAGAGGACGGGGAGCTGCGGCGCTACGACGATCCTGCCCAGGCTCAGATCCTGTCCGAGATCAACGCCGGGTAACCAAATTCTTCATTCATCCAGGACCACGCTGATAAACGAATGTAATGATAGACGCGCCCCTCCCTCCATCCTCGACGTCCTGCCAGGACAACCCGTCGAGCTACGTGTCGCGCGGCGGACCGAGGAAGATTACGTAGCTGCGCCGCGGAGGGGGTTCGCTGGTGCCGGCAGCCGACTCGGCGGGGTCGTCCCCGAGCCGGCAGCGCCGGCCCAACAACTCGGAATGCCAGGCTCTTTCCCCGCACCTGGAGGAGCCCCCTCGGCCACTCCAGCCCCTGCAGCGGCAGCACCGCGGTCTCGTGACCCAGAGAGCGTCGCCACGCGATTCTCCGTCGATCAGTCAAAACCGACGACCAGCGTACAGGTCCGCCTCGCGGACGGCACCAGGTTCGAGCCCTCCTGAGTGATTTTTTTTTTGGCGATCTGTGTCCGCTCATCGTACCCCCCTTATTTCTACAGGATAGTAGCTCGCATGAATTTGGACCATACTGTGCGCGATCTTCGCAATTTCATCAATGCGTGAGCGTCCCCGTTCTTTTCTCGTTCGCCCTTTCGCGCGAGTTGACGATCCCGTGTAGCTCGCGCCCTGAAAACAACACCCGTGCTTATACTATCGGGACGACGTTCCCAAATCGCACGCTCGATAACGACAACGTGACGATCGAGGGGGCTGGGCTGCTCAATAGTGTGATTGTGCAGCGATGGGCGTGAGGCGAACGAATGCCTACACTGGGTGTTTTTGTGTTGACGGAAGTAGTGTCTCTTGTGATATCTGGACTCTTTGTACCAATTTCTGTACTTGAGGTCTCGGGAAACACGCGTCTTTAGAGCAGATGGAAGCTCAACTATCATACCGCTGAGACCTAACTACGCGTTGATTAACGGCCCTACGCGACCGTGCTCTGGGGTGTCCTCTCAGTAAGTTCGGCGGCTACAGGCTGACGAGGTGTAAGTTAGGACTCGACATCCTCATTCTGAGTCCAGGAGGTGGCGTAGCGTGATCAGTAGAGCTACACTGAGAGGGCCCAGACGAGGTCGAAATGCCAGAGTAACGCCAGTGACGAGTTTCCAGGCATAGCACCGGCAGCGGACATGGCAACGAAGTGAGAGTGAGGGGTCGATTGAGGTCCCCGTACCCGTCGTCAGGCCCCTTCAATCTCGCTCGCGTCCATCCGTGGAGCCTTCCTCTAGTACACTACTGTACAGTAAGCACGGCCGCGCCACAGGCCTGACCGAGATCAAACCCCACCGAGCACGTACCCGAGGGACAATACGGCGACTCAGCTGACAACGCTCAGAGACATTTTTTGGCAAGGAAATGTGTTGTTTATACATGGAGGGCTAGTACCTATGACAAGCAGGTACTGGGAGTGCATCCCACCGGGACTTGCTGGCTCTTGCGCTGGCTCGTGTCACGCCGCCAGATTCAAACAAAGATCGATGTCCCCGAAGCTCCAACGTATCGCGGCCTCGAACTAGGTGGGAACCGGCGAACAGCCCTCTACGCCTTTCATTGAAATTTGGAAGCTGGACCTTACCAGTGAAGACTGCCATCGATAGACTTAATTTGGAAAACCTTAGAATTAGTCTTCCACGTCCTATCTGGAGGCCAGGTGTTTGTTAATTGGCCAATACTTCTTCAGAAGACTGAAGTTTCCGGAGAGTGTTCTGGACTTTCTTGTCTTGCTCACGCTGAGATTTGATGGCTAACTGGATTTCAGGGTCAGGAATAATGGTTGTTGGCACGTGCAGGTACGAAGTACAAAGTCGTGGAAAAGGGAACGTAATTCCTCGATGATGGCGTTTTGACGAGAGTCGATAGTCCACGAACCAAGGTTTGCACGGCGCAAACAACGTGACTCGAGCAAGCTTTCTCATGCCTCATGGTCAGGTACCGTCGTCATCCGTCTCAGACTCTCAGTGTACTTCCTGGAAGAAGGATATCGGTGTTAGACTCGGTCAGAGAAGTTGGCAATGTGGCGCAGATTGAATCACCTTGCTTGAACTCGAAAGCAATGAGCAACGTAAATGACGTATTGCTCACCCCCTCTTTTCTCTCCCATTGGCGATCAGCGCTGCACGGCTGCTCGTCTCGACGACATTGAGAAATGTAAGAACCAAGGAGCAGGCCTTGGAGCGGGCGACCTTCCGACACACACCCCTGGACCTCAGACCTCAGAAGGCCCATTGTCTGCATTCCCGATCGCGAGCGCCGCACTCGCGCGCACCCTTAACGACTCAAGTACGACGCATTACTGACCGAGGCAATTAGTTCTGCGACCTTTCGTGAAGCGCGGAGGCGTGCACGATACACTGCGTCGCCGGTCACTGTAGAGCTAAAGTGGGCTCACCTTTCGTACTCCTGAGCATGCTGCACCCGTGCGCGGCCCGATTTACTTGAGAGTGGTGCGTCCCAGCACCTGGCGAACACTTGTGCGAGGTTCCGCGTGGCGCGGAGGCCTGCACGATCACCGCCGCACCAGTTGGGCAGACAAAGTGGTTGTTGGACCCTCGCAAACGGACGTCAACGCGGTAGACAGTGAAACTTTGTGTTCAAAAGTGATGACTGTGCTGCTTCTCTCGTTCGCAACGTCTTCGCTGTCCAAATTTCAGGCAGATACAGTTGTTGTTGTTCTTTCCTAAACGGGATAAGGATTATTGTTTTCAATCTGCAACGACACCCCCCTCCGTGTTCCGACCGTTTTGGAAACGTTTTGGTTGAGACGAGGCAATGCCGTCGCCTCAGTTGTAGGATGTGTCCTTCCTAATCATCTCGATTGTGGACCTAGGGGCAACTTTGCGAATCTGGGTTACTGGTCTTTGCAGACGTCGAAATTTCAGTTACATATTTCCAAGCCGACTGGAACTGTTTTTGCTGGAGATTTCGACAAAGCGCTGGATCATTTTACGAAGATTCAAGGGCAGAAGCCGTCTACACCTCTGTTCGATGGACGCATTAAAAGAGTTTTCAACGAAAACAATAATGGCGGAATTCGAATGGAATTTCGACCAAAGAATCTTCCAACGTGGCGTTCACGTCGGCCGGTTCCACAAATTGCTGATTGCTCTTGTAAATATGAAGCGGAGCAGCACGATATTCGTGCTTGATTTCGTCCAGTTGACTTCGCAACTCTGCAGGCACCGGCCAGTGTTCTGTCTCTGAATCAACAGTTTCTTCGCCCTGTCACGCATAACACACATGAGAACATTAAGAACATTGCTAACAACCCACTCACCTTCCCGCAAGTCAGCCAAATAAACACCAGCCGAGCGTTCAACTTTTTGAGGCTACGACACTACTGTATCAGAAACGGTGTATCTTTTCACGAACACGTTTCTAAGCACGCACCCGTTTCTCATAAACGTTTCGAGCAAACCGTAGATTTGTGTCCGGCCCATCTTTGACCATGAAATTAACTCGCTTTGGTGTAGACGCCTTCTGCCCTTGAATCTGCGTAAGATGATCCAGCACTTTGTCGAAATCTCCAGCGAAAACTGTTTTCGCCGAAAGCAGTTCGCTTGGAAATATGTAACTGAAATTTTGACGTCTGCAAAGACCAGTAACCCAGATTCGCGAACTTGAAGTCGCCCCTAGGTCCACAATCTAGATGATCTGGAAGGAGACGTCCTACAATTGAGGCAACGGCATTGCCTCTCGTTTTTTTCTCAACCAAAACATTCCCGAAACGGTCGGAATGCCAAAAAGCCGCCGCCAATGAACCAGGACTAGCACTGTATAACTTGGAAGAATTTTTTTTGGGAAAGTCACTCAGTAAGATCTGTTCCATCGAAGTGAAGTGGAAGTAGGAAAACAAACAACGAATAGGAGTTCCACGCAAGCCGCAAGCCGCAACGTCAGTTATCATCATTCCGCACGCGGATAAAACATAAGAGGCGCAGTGACGCGTGATGTTTGGAAACAAGAAACCTACATTCAAACTCCTATCTATCCCAAAAAAAAACGTTTTCACGATTTCCTACACAATGGCTCCCACCAAGCAAGGTCAAAGTCGACGCCTACTGTAGGAAATACCCACAAATTGTAGGCTATCGGCGGCAGACAGATTGCGCACAATCTGACAGTGGTGTGGGGACCCTAGTGGACACGTCGCGTGAGTCTTTACTAATTACCGTGGCGTGGACACGACCTGTCACGTGCACGCGAATGTCGGATGAGTAGCGGGCCGTGTGGATGGTATCTCCCTGTCCCCTTTTTGATCTTACAAAATGCCGCGCGCGGGCCCGTTACGCTCACAACGCCAATTTTCGCAGACACAGGCGCAAACACAGAATCCCACGCAGACGCAGCGTTACAGTCGTAGTCAGCGACGCGTCGAGGACGAAGACGAAGAGGAGGAAATACCGTTGGACGACGACGACGACGAGCCGGGTGCAAATGAGACCGGAACGGTACGCGACACGAACTCTGACTAGTCGATGTTGTTGTCCATCTAACTGGACACGAATAGGACCTGAAAAAACGCGCGACCGATCTAGTGCGGCTTGCGCTGTTCCAGGAGCAGCGGCGCATGCCACTACGCCGAGACGAAATCTCCAAGAAAGTGATGGGCTCGCAGCGCAGCGCTTTCAAAGCCGTCTTTTATGAAGCGCAAAGCATTTTGCGCAACACCTTCGGCATGGAGCTTGTCGAGCTGCCTACCCGTGCTGCCACGCACGATGCCACTGCGGGTCAAGACAGGGGTCAGGATAAAGCGGGTACTCAGAACGGCGAGAACGCAGGCGAACGGCAGAAGGTCACTGGGCTTAAAAAGAAAGGTGCGCGTCACGCCTTTTAAACGCGTTTTTTGAGTGTAGGTCTGATGATGGGCTGCGTAGCCGTCTCGCAGGGCTCAAAGACATACATACTCAGGTCGACACTCGACCCCGCGCTCATTGAGCGTGCCGCATTGACGAACAAGCGCATATTCGAGGTGGAGGCTGCGGACGCGCCGGACGACGTTGCCGACGCCGAGCCTGGCACGCGCACGTATGGCAGTCTCATCGCGTGGAACAGTGCGGACCAGCTGGCCGCGCTGGGCATTCTCTATGTCATCCTCGCGCTCGTCCTCGTCAGTGGCAAGGTCATCAGCGACAGTGCGTCCCATCCCTTCCCGTCTCATCTTATGCAGGATCGGACATGTTTTCACAGTGGACCTGCGCCTGCTTCTTCGCCGACTGCGCCTCCGCCCGCCAACACAAATCGCTCTCCCAGCCCACACGCCTCATCGTACGCTCACGTTCGACGCGTACCTCACTCAGCTCCAGCGCCAAGGCTATCTTGATCGCACGCGGATCGGCGCCGGTGGCGCCGCGCAGAAACGCCGGCGAGGCGGCGTCGGTGCGACGCAGGCCGGCGGCGGGGGCGGCGAGGAGAACGACGCGGTTTGGGAGTGGCGCTGGGGCCCGCGTGCTGCGGCGGAGATTGGCGAGGCGGCCGTCGCGCGATTCGTCGCGGAGTTCATGGCCGAACGCGCGAGGCGCGGTGGCGCAGGTGGGGGTGGTGGTCCGGGAAGCGGTGCCGGGGGTGGCGCTGGCAGTGACGAGGGGAGTGACGAGGAGGTCGGTGGGCGCAGGGCGAGAGCGCATCGCGAGGAGGCACAGAAGAGGCTCGCGGCGCTGTTGAAGGGCGTCGAGCTTGCTGCAGGAGGGGACCTCGCTGATGCCACCGTATAGTCTCGCATCTCGTGCTACCCCAGAACTGGGATCTGCAGGGACCGGAATCAAGCTAGTTCGTACGTTCATGCATTCACATACTTGCACCGTAGTGTTTTTTTCTTTCTTACAGTAAGTTACCTTAATCGCCTCTCAGAATTCCCATAGTAGATCGTCGACCGCCGACCAAGGATTTGTGCCAATTCCAAGGGTGGTACTGCACGGAAGTACACAGATCAAGAAAAATGAAGTTTTTCGTTGGAAATACAGTATAGTATGACAAGGTATGGCATGTCACTGGCAGGCACGTTGGGATGGGACACTTGTCGAAAATGAGTCTGGGCCGATAAGATCTGGATAAGGAGTGATCCCGGCGAGTTGATTCTCGATACTCCTTCGATACTTCCTTCAACTTATGGCTGCCGTTACATTTTCTCACCCCGTACACAATTATTTCCTTCCCTCTATGGTGCATATCCGTATCTTTATGGCGCCCATCCTCGTGGGGGCAATACTCGATAAGGTTCGTAAAGAGGCCGTACTGTACTGTGCTGTGCTGGATTGCATCGCACTAGGCATCAGGAACAACCTGTCGACCTACTATAAAACATTGCAAATACAGTACGGGCAAGCGCCGTTTCAGTTACTGTATTTATTCGTAATTTAATACGGGCGGTTTTCCTGCTGGCCCTCACCGACGGGCATCTTCACATTCAAGTTGCTCACAATCACCTGTCCTCTATTAACCTACCTAGGACAAGAGCCTAGGTTCACCCTTGCGGTTCGAGTTCCCTCCGTTCTCCTCCTTAAAGGGCGTCTGTCCTTGCTTCCACTCGAGGTCAATATATCTCTCGACTTGGCCAACTGACGTTGTGACGTGGCCCCACCTACTCGCGATACCAAGATTCAACGACTCTGTGCGCCCAGCGTTTCTAACAGATCATCCCGGGTCTTATTTACCTTCTGGCCTAGATATACAGATCGTCTATTCTACTATCCCTATGGAAGCACACGACGGCAGATCAGTATTTGTAAAGCATGCGAGGAACATTGGCAGAGCGTACCGAAATCAGGCCAAGGAGTTGATTTCTATATGCCTGATCTTCTCTCGGATTGCGCCACAGTTCGCACACGAAGACGCAGAGCTGAGGAGGTACTGTAATCAACCACGATGGGTACCCCTCTAGCAGATGAATTCCCTGCTCTGACATTCACTTATAGAGTGCTGCGCGCCTGTGATCTTGCGTTGCATTCTGCTGTTGGTTCGGCTCAGAAAGTAACTGATGAAGGGAACAAACGCTTTGAAAAAGCGACTCGAGTGTTGTGCAGGTACTTTGAGAGATGGCGTCGTCGGTGAGTGACAGTACTAATGTTGCAAAAGGTCTCACCGTTCCATCTACTTTCATGCAGGTTCTCCTCTCTAGGGATACCAATATTACCCAAAGGAAGTTGGTATACGGTGAGGCTCTCGTGCGGCGACCGCTCTTTGCCAATTGATTCCTTACCAACTTTGCTTCTACAGAAGACCGAGGACAAATGGAGACCAAAGATGATGATCAAGTTCGTACTTCTCCGTTCCCCATTGGCGGCCCTTCACGATCCGGAGACCGTCGTCGTGCGCCGTAAGCATTGATTTATGAACATCGTCGCCCTCAGTAATCTGACTCACGCGCCAGAGATGCTCAGTGCCAACCCGTCCCTTTCCGAAATTCTTTGGAACTTTAGCCGTTACAAGGACCGTGCACGCATCACCCTCGAGCAAAACCCTCACTTCTATTCCAGTCTCCCTGCGGACGAGAGTGCATACACGCCTATGTTTAAGCGCCGCCCACTTCGAGACTTGAGTCTAGCTCTCAAACCCCATGACACTGTCTATGTTCTCGTCGATAGGCCGGGCCGCGTGTTTCTCGAAACCGAAGGGGAAAGGCGGAGATTCGGCAACGTTTGGATGCTGAACGGAACCCTGATCTTCAAAGGTTTGCGCCACTTTCTGTCTCGCCCGTCGCTCCCTGACGCTCTTCCAGACAGCTCTGGAGTACTCGAGGGAGAACAAATCGTCAGAAATGCTTGCACGAAAGGCAAATGGTGGCGCTATGAAGAGCCAGTAGTGTTCGCCAAGTGCGAGTGTCGTGCCCGATTGACTCCCAGTCGCTTACGGCCCATCATAACGACACCGTCAGCTAATCCAGTATCGGGGATGCCATTCGACGACTGGGCAATTCTAAGTTACCCATCATCTCATTCTATTAACGTTCAGATCTATTCTGCGCAAGGACGTCTTGGATCTACCATGGATCTGGTGCGTTTCAACGTATTTAATACACCTCACAACACCTACACACCAACTTTGATATAGGACCTACCTCCACCGCCGCCAACGTCGGAAGAACCGGAGTACCAAGTGTTGTATACGAGTATCAAAACGCTCAACGACGATGTACTCCTCAACATATTCAACCGCTTTCAACCAGACAACGAGAACATTTGGAAGCCCCGACTTGGGTGGTTTAAGCTAGCTCATGTCTGTCGGCGATGGCGGCGCCTCATATACGAATCTGCATTCCACCTCGACGCGCATATCCTATGCACGAAAGGCGCTCCCGTGGTGGACACGCTACCCTTCTTACCACCTCTACCGCTCGTCATTGATTACCAATCTACAATCACACGTGCGCAAGACGAGTTGGGAATATCGCATGCGCTACGGCTGCGTGATCGTGTGCGCCGTGTCGATCTTCACATCCCGCCTTCGAGCTTGCGAAAGTCACTTGTGCTCATGAACGAACCCTTTCCAAGGCTGGAGCACCTCTCTCTCTCGTCTACAATTGATGAAGACACGAGCTTGATAATTCCTAAGACCTTTCTGGCTCCAAATCTCCGCCACCTTAAACTGCTTGGCGTCAGTCTTTCACGTGAATTATCATCACTATCCTCCACTGTCTTCCTCATCACACTGACACTCGAAAACATTCGGGACTCTGGCTACTTTCTTCCGAAGCACCTGATCACACGTCTTCGATCCTTTCGCCAGCTCGAGGAACTGTCTATTGGTTTTTCCATACCCTTACCCCATTCCAGCGCCGAGAGAGAACTTTTGGATGCCCTAGAAACCCCTGTGACGCTTCTCAAGCTCAAGCGTTTCACATTCCGCGGTATTAGCGCTTATTTGGAAAGCCTTATCGCTCAAATTAGGGCCCCTCATCTGGAGCAACTCAGCATTGCATTACTTGATCAAGTCACATTCGCGTTACCACACCTGTCCCACTTCACCAACACAACAGAAGGCCTCAAGCTCCCCACGGCGGAGGTTATATTCGACCGTGAAACAGTCGCCGTAGTCATGGATCACCGCAAGCTACAACTCGGCAATAGAGCCCCAAGTTTCAGCCTCAGTGTCATGTGCAACGTATTCGACCGCCAAGTTAACTGTGCAACGCAGATCTGCAGCGCACTTGGGCCCGTGCTATCTGGCGTAGAGCAGCTCGCACTGGTTGACGGACTGTGGATGCCGGCAGACTGGGAGGATAGTGACATCGACGATGCGATGTGGCACAAGCTTTTTAGGTCATTCGTTGGTGCGAAGAGGCTCCACATCTGCCGCATGCTTCTGTGGGAGATCGCTCATGCTCTGCAAATGCGCGATGCGGGGCTAGACCCGGGACTGCTACCCAATCTGCAGGAACTCGCTCCCGATACCTCGGCGAGGGAAACAGACAACTCATTTTCCTCGTTCATCGACGCCCGCCAAGTCGCGGGTCGCCCGGTGCGCCTATTGCCTTCGCCAGTGCCGCACGCACGGCGACCCCGGCGACGATTCCCACCACTTCCGAGAGACTTTTGGGAACTTCCGTACATCTCTGAACCTTTCCGGTACCTGCCACTGCTAGCTCCGTGGGACTTCTCCCATCTTTGGCAGGAAATGCAAGATATTTTGCCCGTGCAGCCAGTTCGCAACCTCCCCGTTCCATACGTACCGCCAGTTCGGGTGGAACCCAACCCTCCTCTTTCTTCCCGCCCAACCCGTTCAGTTGGGATCCAATATCCCCCTCCAAAGCACATCCGGAGTCGTCTCCGTCCTTCACACAGGGGAGCAGGTTCCGCATGGCGATAATTGACCCAGTCCATAGAAATACTGTAGTTCCTGCCTAACTTGGTACGTTCTGATTGGCAATCGTAACCTTATCCCGTGAGGGCCCACTTTGGTCTATTTTCCATCAGTAGAATAGTTACATGCGAAAAGTACAGGGCCTTGCAAGAGGCCTTGCTTTAAAACACTCGTCATTCGTCAAAAGCTAATAGGTAGGAACTACTTTTGATTGTAACTTTAAAGCGGGAAGGCCTGGCACGTCTGACCCTTTTCGTTTCCAACCCGTCCTTTCGAGCCCCAGGAGAAAATATCAACTTCGAGCCCAACAACAACACCGTGACAACGCTTGACACAACGCGTTTTTATTGTTGGCGTTGGCGCCCCCGGGCCGTCCCCGACTTTACACGGTCAGGTGACCAACCACCGAACGGTCACGTTGCGGGGTCGAACATATGAAATGCTATTTTTTCAATTTTTTTTTTTGGCTGATGCTTCACTCTTTTTTCCTCTACTCCGTCACACTCTCACAGTACTGTTTCTGTCTCACCGGCCGGTGATCGGAGACTCGAGTCGAGTACTCACTTCCACTTCGAGTTTGTCACCACCCCCCGATCACTCAGTCCATGATGGATGCCGGAAGAGCGTACCAACACCAGGCCTTGGAACTGGTGACGTTATGCCGTCTTGTCATGGATGTATGCCCCCAGGCAGCTCAATTCGATGTACTATTGAAAGAGTGACTGTTTTTGGCCTTGATACGTTCCACTGCTAATGTTTACTCCGAGTCAGAGCCATGTTAGCGGTAGACGAGGCTTTGCTTTACGCAACAAAAGGGGAGAAGTACCAAAGCATTGCGTTCGCCGCGTTCGTCGAGGCTGAGTGGAGCTTATTTCTATATGAGAGGTCCGCGAACCCAAGGTATTGTATTGCGTTCGGTTCCCGAATCCATTTCCACTGACCCACCTGAAGATATAGTATCACGGACTTATTCCCGAGAATGGCCCTTGCAAGACAAATCGACAAACAATCTCGAGACCACCTTCACAGACATAGAGGAAGACTTTCCACACATGTAGGCCCCAGCACTTACACGAGGCTCGATTTAAGATGGAATGATATAGCAACTTCCGTACCCGACAATGAAAGTTAACTTCGTGCTCCTCCGGTCCCCTCTGGCTGCCCTTCATGACCCAGATACTATTACCGTTCCCCGTAAGTAGGACCTCACGTATGTTCGTTTGTTATAATCTCATCACGCATCAGAGCTACTCTCCCCCAAACCGACCGCCAGTGAGATTCTTTGGAACTTTGCCCGTCTTGAGGGCCGTGCACGTGTCACCCTCGAGCAAAACCCTCGTTTCTATATGGGTCTTCCTGTACATGAAGGTGCATTCGGCCCTGAATTTTCTAAGGACTCAATGTGGGACTTTGCCCTGAGAAGCAATGACACCGTCTACGTTCTTGTCGATAGGCCCGGCCGTGTGTTTCTTAAAACTGGTCATAGAAATAGGATGTTCGGCAACGTCTGGATGCTGAATGGCACTATAATCTTCAAAGGTTTGTACCACATGCCCTCAACTCATCGCATGATCTCAGACGTCTTTCCAGATTCGCGTGGTCGCCTAGAGGGTGAACGACTCGTCAGACGTGATATTTTCGGAGGCACTGGGTGGTACTGCCAACGGTTACTCGCAAGGCTAGTCGCGCCCCCCCAAACCACGTGCCCGATTGAACCATAATTGCATACCGGCGATCACTACCACACCATTGACCACTCCCACAGCCGGGACGACATTCGAGGACTGGTCATTTCTGAGTCAGCCAGCGCTGAATTTTTTTAACATACACATTTTCGATGAACGAGCGTCCCCTCCTGAATCTACAAAGGATATGGTATGTCTCAGCGCGTTTGGCATGCCCCACGACGGCGACACGAGAACTTTGACATCGGACCTACCTTCACCACCGACATCCGAGCGACCAGGGTATCATGTGCTATACACAACTACCGATACGCTCAACGACGATGTACTTCTCAGCGTATTCAACTACTATCGACTGGATAACGGAATAAATTGGAATACCCGACTTGGGTGGCGAATGCTCTCTCATGTTTGTCAAAGATGGCGGCGCCTCATATACGGATCGGCAACCCACTTGGATATGCATATTCTGTGTACGAATGGCACTCCTCTGGTGAACACGCTAGTCCATTTACCACCCCTGCCGCTCGTCGTCGATTACCAGTATGCGACTGCAACCGTAGGTGCACAATATGAGTTGGGAATATTCAACGCGCTCCAGCTGCGTGACCGCGTCCGTCGTGTTGTCCTCCGCATCCCGCCTTCGGTTTTAGATCAGTCACTTGTCCTCATGGACGGATCCTTCCCGATTCTGGAACAGCTTTCTCTCTCGTCCACAGCCGAAGAGGGCATGACCCTGCTACTCCCTAAAGCTTTTCTAGCCCCAAATCTACACCACCTCACACTGCTTGGCATCGGTCTTCCCAAAAAATTGCTGTTGCTCTCATCCACCGTTTCACTCGTCACACTTACCCTCACCGATATCCGGGCTCCTGGCTACTTCCTTCCCCAGCACTTGGTCACGCAGCTTAACTCCCTTTCCCAGCTCGAGGAACTGACCATCGGTTTCTCCATTCCCTTACCCCGCCCCAGTGCTGAGAGAGAACTGTTACACGGACTAGAAGTTCCTGTAACGCTTCCCATGCTGAAACGCTTCACGTTCCGGGGGGTCAGCGCTTATTTGGACAGTTTGGTCGCTCAAATTAGGGCCCCTCTTCTTGAGCAACTCAGCATTACATTATTCAATCAAATCGCCTTCGCATTACCACACCTATCCCACTTCACCAATACAACGGAAACGCTCAAGCTCCCCATCGCGAAGATCCTCTTCGAGCGCGACGCGTTTTCTGTGGTCACGGACCAAGGCAAGGAGCACCTAGGTAATGGACCCCCAAGTTTCAGCCTCCGTGTGATATGCAAGCAATTCGACTGGCAAATAGACTGCGCAGCGCAGATTTGCAGCGCGCTTATGGCTATGCTGGCCAACATAGAGCAACTTACGCTCGACGTGGAGGGACGGGAGATATCAACCGAATGGCAGGACGATGCGATCGACAGCGCGACATGGCGCGAGCTCCTCGGGTCGTTCGCTGGGGCGAGGGAACTTCGTATCTGCCACGCACTCGTATGGGAGCTTTCCTGTGCGCTGCGATCGGGCGACGTGGGGCTGGACCCAGGACTTTTACCCGGTCTGGAGGCGCTCGCTCCCGAACTCGAAGAGGAGCACGCAGGCAATGCGTTTGCCTCATTCATTGACGCCCGTCACGTCGCGGGTCGCCCGGTACTGCTATCGCCTTCGCCAGTGTCACGCGAACAGCCAATTGGGTTCCCGCAACAACATCCCGAAACGAATCCGGTTCCGCATTCGCCCCCGCCCTCCAACCGGCAGGGCTGGTTGCGGAGGGCCGTAATCAACCCGATCAGAAATCGTCTAGGTTAACGGATTGCCGTCCAGTCCCATCTACTACAGTATGTCCTCACTGAGCTCGGATCGTTACTAGCTACTACTCTATTACTAGACATGTACTCTATGCTTGACTCTGTGGTCCATGGCAAGCTATGGTCCTTGCTATGGTCGATTATTGAAAACGAATGTGTCTTTACTTTTGCGTACAATTTCCGGCGTAAGCGTCTCTGCACGGCAACCTTGACGGTGGCCGTCTCTGTATACATTATGTTTTAAATTATCCTCTCTCATACTACCGACACTTCTCCTCGAGTCAACAGCCATTACTCGCTATGAGACCCGCTACAAGACTTGCTACTTGCCCTTGTACTTGCCTGCCGCACGTATTACTGTGACGAAAGCGTAGTAGAAGTGTGATAGTAACGGTCATACAGGCAAGCCATATGGTAACTCCTTCGTACGTCCCGCAGGCCGGGGCACGCCACGGAACGCACCTTTCCGCGCGAGTGTTAACGATAGACTACTAAGCGGGAACAAAAAAAGAAAGCGGCTCACCTTACGCTTAGGGGTAGTGGATCAGGTTGCTTTGCCGGCGTCCAACAATGAAGCGCCGTGCCCCGCTGGTCTCGTGTACAACTTGAAAGAGTAAAGGAGATCGCTGATGCTGTGCCAAAGGAGAGGGCCCACGGAGGGGAAGGACGTCGTTGGGGTCATGGGGTGAAGGTCCTCTAGTGAATGCGTGAGCATTCTCATGCGTCACCAAGTCTATCCAAGAATATTGGAGAGCGCAGGGGGATGGAGAGAGATGGCTACGCACTAATATTATTGAGCACGGACACGAGCTGCTTGTTCTCCAACTTGCATCTGCTCCTCGACCAGCTTGCCGCGGCCCCTGTCGTGTCGGGCGCAACAAGCACGGGCAACACAACGTCGACCTCGTCGGAGATCTTGCGCAGCGTGCAGATGTAGTGTCCTTTCATCTTGCCGTTCCCGACAGAGGGTTGCCCCGAGACAGCGGACGGAATGTCGCGTGTGGTGGCGGACACTGTAAGCCACGCAAGCGACGAAAGCGTCAGCTCAGACGTCGTCATCGCGTCTTCGTCCCTTGGGTCGCGTGGCGGAGACTGCGTGGAACGGGTCGGTGCCCAGGTCAGCGAGTAAGTTGAACGGGGATGGACATACGGAGCATCGGCGCTACGGACTTTGTGATCGGAGACGTACGCCGCACCTGGATGCTTTTGAGTGCCGGGTCAGCGCGAGCTAGACGAGGTTAGCCGCATTGTTCTGCGCGACGAAAATCAGGCGCATACTGGTTTGTTTTTAAGAGGATTATAAGGATGTTGTTGAGCTAACTGTTTTATCCATTGGTGAATTAATGAGGGATGTGAGAAGGGTTGTTGGCGATGGGGACATTTGAGAGAAACGCGAGTGGCTACAAATCGGACCAAACGGCGGAGTCGGCTACCCTCTTCCATCCGGTGTTAAGAGCAAGAGACGTGAGTCCGTGATGTCTGAATACCGTCATGAATGAGAGGCCGTGGAGAACAGAACAGAACAGGCTCTGAGGCGGTCCGGTACTGCCGTGCAAGTCTCTCACGGTCTCGGACGACTCGAGGACCAAGCCAACTCTCAGCGATTCAGATCTATATTCAGACCCCGGATTACATGCTATCACAACTACTTACTACAGTAGTACTTGTAAGCCCGAACTATCTCCGGCACCGCTTTACGGGAAGCACAAGCGCGATGTCCCCGCCTGTGTTGTCGGAGATCTCGTCTTCGGCGGGCATCGCGGCGCCGCGGTCGAGCTCTATGTCCAACGGTAGGCCCTCTTCTCGAGCTCGCGCTAGGATGATGGGTACCGCTGCGCGCAGCTGCAGGACCAGTGGAGGTGAGTTCGAAGCCTCAGTGAGCGTTTATGCCAACGCCCATCGGTCTGCTCATGTCGCCGCCGCCGCCAGGCGGCACGGGTAAAAGGGGTGCAAAGGTCGGGGCGGTCACAGAGGTTGACGCAGATGCAGACGCGGCACAAGGGCGGAGGCCGAGAGTGCGTCACCCGCCGTGCCCGTGCGGAAGGGCAGCTCGGACGCGTCCTTCGACCTGGCGACCTTTTTCGGGCCACGCGCGCATCGGCCTGTACGATCTTTATGAAGCCCTGTCACGCATGGGATGCTCATGAGCCCCGTGCGTACGACACCTGGGGCCTGAGGTCATGTCCACACGCTCGCGGATCTGCTTGGGCAGGCAGCTATTTGTCGGCTGTGATATACAGTACTGGCGATAAGATGCTGAGGCCAAATAAGGAAGGAGGACCGTGTGAACCATCGATCGAGGACGGGGTCAAATCGATCAACGATTCCCCAAACACCGTCACCCCCAAACACCGTCACCAATGGACACGCAACCCCGTCGTACTCAAATTCCAACGATCCGATTCCGAGTCCTTATTATAGGGAGGGCGAATGCTGGCAAGACTACCATCCTACAACGGGTGTGTGACACGACAGGGAGCCCCATTATTTACCGGGGAAACGAGGAGGTACGTGGTCCAACCTTTTTATCTGCGATTATGGTCTTTAGTGTCGACCAGGTTACACTCGACCCATCCGTCGATGTTAGTGATAGTAGTACTTCTCTTCATTTGCCTCTAAACATGTACCAGCGAGGCGAGCACACGATCGACGACGAACTTATGTTCTCCAATGATGACCGCTACGTTTTCCACGATTCTCGGGGAATCGAGTCAGGTGGCACAGAAGAACTGGGGATACTGCAAGAATTCATTCGACGCAAGTGTGCAGAAAGGCGACTGGCAGACAGATTACATGCGATATGGTTTGGACTCTTGAGTGTTCACGATTACGACAACTGACGGTCAAATTTTGAGGTACTGCGTGCCAATGGACAACCAACGACCACAGCTCGACCTCAAATTTTTCGAAAACATCTGTCCTGACCGGAATGGTGCGGTGTTACGGACATTCATTCATGACTATTCAACAATTGTTCCCAGTCCCTGTCGTCGCCGTGTTTACCAAATTCGACCAATTCCGGCGAAATGTCCAAATCCATTTGGAGGATTTCGGAAGCCCAAATGACAACGTATTTGATGTGGCAGACAAACAATTTCAAGAGCACTACCTGGGTCCCCTTGGTGATGATATTAGATGGGTGCGATTAGAAAGTGAGTTCAGAGGCAAGTACTAGAGTTTCGTGTTAATGTTTTCGGCAGAAATGAACAGGCCAAATATGCGCTGCGATGAGCTTATTGAGACGACGGCTGCGGTTTTGAATGACGACATCGTCGGATTGATGCTTTTGGCCGTGCAGAGGGTTAACTTAGAATTGAGTGTTAAAACGGCTTTGAACCGGTGAGTGCGCGAATTGATGGGGCGAAGCGAGCGAGGATCACAACAAGTCTCGCAGTGTGCATTCCCGTGCTAGCACGGAGATGAAAGATATAGTTTGGCAATGTCTTGTCTCGTTTCCGTACATCTGGGTAAGTATCGATAAAGTCTAAATTTGTGGTACATGGCTGATGATTCCGTCCGACTCTAAGCTTGTGAGTACCAGCTATTGCTGCCGCGGCTCGCTGCATAATGACGACAGTTGTCCTCGGCTGATCAGTCGGTGAGTGGCTGCCGTGGCTCGCCACATCTCCAGCCGACTGACGACGGCTGTCCTCGGCTGTCCAGGATGTGAGTGGCAGACGTCGCTGCGTTTCGAGCCTACTGACGACGGCTGTCTTTGGCGGTCCAGGATGTGAGTGGCTGCCGTGACTCGCTACGTTTCCGGCCAACTGACGACGGCTGTCCTCGGCTGTCTAGCCTGTGAGTGGTTGCCGTGACTCGCTGCGTGTCAAGCCCACTGACGATGGCCGCCCTCGGCTGTCCAGTCCGTGAGTGGCTGCCGTGGCTCGCTGTGTTTCCAGCCTACTGACCATGACTTTCCTCGGCTCTCCAGAGAGTGAGTAGTTGCCGTGGCTCGCTGCATATCCAGCCAACTGACGACGGCTGTCATCGGCTGTCCAGGATGTGAGTGGCTGCCGTGGCTCGCTGTGTGTCCGGCCTACTGACGACGGCTGTCCTCGGCTGTCCAGTTAGTGAGTGGCTTCCGTGGCTCGTCGTGTCTCTAGCCTACTGACAACCGCGGTCCTCGACTGTCCAGTCCGTGAGTGGCTGCCGTGGCTCGCTGCGTTGCCTACTGACGAGGGTTGTCATCGGCCGTCCAGCCTGTGAGTCACTCCCTTGGCTCGCTGCGTTTCTTGCCCACTGAAAACGGCTGTCCTCGGCTGTCCAGGATGTGAGTGGCTGCCGTGTCTCCCTGCATTTCCAGCATACTGACGAGGGTTGTCCTCGGCTGTCCAGGACGTGCGTGGCTGCCGTGGCTCAATATGTTTCAAGCTTACTGACGATGGATGTCCTCGGCTGTCCAGTCCGTGAGTGGCTGTCGTGGCTCGGAGCGTTTCTAACCTACTGACGGCGGCCGTCCTCTGCTGTCCAGTTGGTTAGTGGCTGCTGTGGCTTTCCTCGTTTCCAGCTTACTGACAGCGGATGTCCTCGGCTGTCCAGGGTGTAAGTGGCTGCCGTGGCTCGCTCCGTTTCCAGCCGACTGAAGACGGCTATCATCGGTTCTCCAGGGAGTGAGTGGCTGCCGTGGCTCGCTGCGTTTCCAGCCTACTGACCATGACTTTCCTCGGCTCTCCAGAGAGTGAGTGGCTGCCTTGGTTCGCTGTGTTTCCAGCCTACTGACGGCGGCTGTCCTCGGCTCTCCAGTTGGTGAGTGGCTGCCGTGGCTCGCTCGTTTCACGTCTACTGACGACGGCTTTCCTCGGCTGTCCAGTATGTGAGTGGCTGCCGTGGCTCGCTGCGTTTCGAGCATACTAACGACGGCTGTCCTCGGCTGTCCAGGAAGTGAGTGGCTGCCGTGGCTCGCTGCGTTACTGACATACCAATGACGGCTGTCCTCGGCTGTCCAGTCTGTGAGTGGCTGCCATGGCTCGCTGCGTTTCCGGTTGACTGACGACGACTGTCCTCGGCTGTCCAGCTGGTGGGTGGCTACCGTGGCTCACTGCGTTTCGAGCGTACTGACGACGGCTGTCCTCGGCCGTCCAGCATGTGAGTGGCTGCCATGGCTCGCTGCGTTTCCGGCCGACTGACGATCGGCTGACCAGTCCGTGAGTGGCTGCTGCTGCTCCTGCGTTTCGAGCATACTGATGACGACTGTCCTCGGCTCTCCAGCATGTGAGTGGCTACAGTGGCTCGCTGCGTTTCGAGCATACTGACGACGACTGTCCTCGGCTGTCCAGTATGTGAGTGGCTGCCGTGGCTCGCTGCGTTTCCAGCCTAGTGACGGCCGCTGCCCTTGGCTTTCAAGTCTGTAAGTGGCTGCCATGGCTCGGTGCATTTCCTGCCTACTGACCATGACTGTCCTTGGCTCTCCAGGATGTGAGTGGCTGCCGTGGCTCGCTGCGTTTCCAGCCTACTGACCATGACTGTCGTTGGCTCTCCAGAGAGTTAGTGGCTGCCTTGGTTCGCTTTGTTTCCAGCCTACTGACGACAGATGTCATCGGCTGTCCAGTATGTGAGTGGCTGCCGTGGCTCGCTGCGTTTTCAGCCTACTGACCATGACTTTCCTCGGCTCTCCAGAGAGTGAGTGGCTGCCGTGGCTCCCTGCATTTCCAGCCTACTGACGACGGCTGTGAACGGCTGTCCAGTCCGTGAGTGGCTGCCGTGGCTCGCTCGTTTCACGTTTTCTGACGACGGCTATCCTCGGCTGTCCAGGATGTGAGTGATCACCGTAGCTCGCTGCGTTTCCAGCCGTTTGACGACGGCTCTCCTCGGCTCTCCAGAGAGTGAGTGGCTGCCATGGCTCGCTGCGTTTCCAGTCGACTGATCAAGGCTGTCCCCGGGTGTCCAGGATGTGAGTGGCTGCCATGGCTCGCTGCGTTTCGAACATACTAACGATGGCTGTCCCCGGCTGTCCAGTCCGTGAGTGGCTGCCGCTGCTCCTGCGTTTTGAGCATACTGATGACGACTGTCCTCGGCTGTCCAGCATGTGAGTGGCTACAGTGGCTCGCTGCGTTTCGAGCATACTGACAACGACTGTCTTCGGCTGTCCAGTATGTGAGTGGCTTCCGTGGCTCGCTGCGTTTCCAGCCTAGTGACGGCCGCTGTCCTCGGCTCTCCAGAGAGTTAGTGGCTGCTGTGGCTCGGTTCGTTTATTGCCTACTGACGGCGACTGTCCTCGGCTCTCCAGTTGGTGAGTGGTCGGTCGTAGTGACTCGCTGAGCTTCCAGCATACTGACGATGACTGTCCTTGGCTCTCCAGGAAGTGAGTGCTGCCATGGCTCGCTGCGTTTCTTACCTACTGACGATGGCTGTCTTCGACTGTCCAGTCCGTGAGTGGCTTCCGTGGCTCGCTGTGTCTCCAGCCTACTGACGACGGCTGTCCTCGGCTCTTTAGTATGTGAGTGGCTGCTTTGGTACGCTGCGTTTCAAGTCAGCTCATGATGCCCATCCTCGGCTCTCTAGAACGTGAGTGACAGTTTTCCTTGCTCTGTTTTTATTCCTGGATCACCTCTGTCCTGGACCATACTCAATCCTGGCCCGCTAGCATGTGCGCGCCGGCGCATACTCTTCTTTTCAACCTGCTAATCGTGTCCACCTTCGGTTCTCTTGTTTGTAAGTACTCTGAGAGCCGTATTTTCACTCCATTAACAATCTCACTTTTTCATAGGGCAATGAAGGTGATGTCACTGCCCACTGTCCAAAAAGTGTTATTTTCGCATTACGGCATCTGGCTCTATAGCTTATGACATTTATTTGTCTAGCTCACCGGTCATCGTTTGATCTTTGGTATTGCACTCTATCATCTTTAGAGCGCATTTAACCTCTCTGCAAGCTGTTATCCTTATCTTCAAGCATGCCACATTCTTACGTCTCGAGGGCCTCTTCTCTGAATCTGCAGTAACTCAGGCGGAGCCGGACCATTGGCACGCGAAGATTGACTCGAAAATTCGAGAAACAGTAACTTAGGCGGAGCTGGACTATCGGCACGCGAATATTGACTTGAAAATTCGACAACACCTTACGGGATCTTCTCAAGACTCTGTTGAGCTGTCTGCAAGCTTTCTTATGGCCACTGATATTGGTTCGTTTACTCTTGCGTCTGTTAAACTAATCTCATCACACTTGTAGAGCCATCTCGGCATGGAAAAGAGCATTGGTTTAAACGTCTTTTCAAACCAACATTCCTACGCAAGTCGGGGTCACCACAGGGAGGGTTTAGTGGGTCCAGTGTCGGGTGATCCAGGGAGTGTAGTTGAGAGTATGATATATACGACATAGGTCTTTGTGCGTCGTTGTCGTAGTTTAACCAAATCCGGTCTTCGTTTGTGAGATAGGAGGGGTCCTTCACTATGTATGATCAACAAGTGATTCGATTTTCTCGAGGATTACTATCCCCGCAACTTGGGAAGAACTGCCAGGATATAATTTCACTTCCTTCCCTACCACTCGACATATATCCCATAGTGGCTCTCCAGCGCTGAGCACAAGCCCCTGGGCAGCGCAGGTTCAGGGAAGAGTTGAGTTGAGATCGAGTCCCGATATCTCAGAATGCATCCACGCTGCTGCTGTCACCCACTCACCGTCGCTGCTAACACTAGGCCCCCCAGCCATGGCACTGGCGTGTACAGAGATGGAGATGGTCTCAAAGTTCAAGTGAGACGGAGGGGACTCCGTAGCATTGGGGACCTCGTCCGCTGTGCCCATCTGGTAGAGCTACTGGTCGAGCCTGGTGACGCTTTTTCGCGCCGAAGTCAGCCTCAGAGTCGTGTTATGATGACCTCCAGAGTAAACCGATGGGGCGCGTGTGAGCGGCTAAGCTGAAATGGAAACAGAGAAAGTTCGCTCGTATTGAATATTGAACACGCAAGGGATGTCCGGGCCAGGCCAGAGAAAGCATACACGCAGACTGGGCTCGCACGCGCTGATCGCCCCGTCCCCACTCTATTATTGACACGCACTCCCCGCGGCAATGCGCGCGTATTGATGGCGCGGCGCGTACTCATTTGCAGTGCCCCCGGACCGGTTTTCCAAAATAACCAACGTTCACTCAGATCAGACCGGGAAAAATCTATGCACAGGGTATTTTACTACTCCCGGAGGTATAAAAGACGACGACAGGGAGAACGGACAGGACGAGAGATAGATAGACAAAGCGATAAGCATGGTATGTAAATCCAAAGGCGCGACACCACTGCAGCCTGAGTGCCAGCAGTCATCCGTCCCTTCCATCCCATGCCCGTGCTTTCAAATAAGACAATACGCCCATGCTTGATACTAAGACGGCGCTGCGCCCGACCCGCCAACAGCGGCACCCACGAGCCCACCAAGCAAATGGCGCCACCGAGTAAATCGCGTGGCGCCAGTTTCGCAGATGGGAGAGTAGGCGCGGTGGACGGGAGGACAGTAGCGATGCGGGAGAGGAGGAAGCGCGTCTGTGTGTAGAACGCCTGCAGAAGCGCGAGCGTCGTGAGCGTCTGCCGGCTGCGCACCAGCATCGCGCCGTCCTCGTCTTCGCCGCCGTCGCCGGAAGAATCAGAATCGTATTTCCCCGCGTCGTCGTCGTATGGGCGGTACGACGCCCGGTGCCCATCGATGCCCTCTCCTTGCGCACGTACATGCGCCCGGCGCCCGGGGTCCCGGCTCACGACCACTGGTCCCGCGGTCCATTGGTATTGCTGCTCGCCATATACGGGAGCAATCTCGCGCAGACGACGCACACGTCCTCGTACACGCCCCAGGCATCCATCCACGTCCAGACCAGGGCTGATGCACGATGCGCGGGCGCGACGCCGTTCGTGTCTGCGTTGAGCTGGAGTATATATGGCTGAGCTCGATCCACTGCCCGCGGTTCAGATAAGAACAATGTTGAGCGCATGGGCCACGTACTAGTTTCAGGTCGCTCCAGGTGAAGCGGACGGCGGAGAGGCGGTATGTCGGCCTGCGCGTGTACGGCTCCTTGATAGCGAGCTGCAGGCCCGGTCGTGTGGCGCTCGGCAGATGCGTAAGAAGTCAGGTCGATGACTAGGTCGTAGTACTGCGGGGAAGACCGCGTCGGTCGTGCACGCTATCTAGCAGCGGCCGGTGCGCGATTCGCGCTCGAGCATGTCGATGACGTGCAGCGTGACAATGCCGAGGACGTTGGCCCCCTCCTTGCACTTACCCTTCAACCCCGGGGAAGCACGACACATATCCGCGGCTACCTGGCAGAGGAAGCACGCCGCTTCGACGGGCATCTGCGTGTATATGCGTATTCGCCGGTTGCAGATAACATGTTTGTATAGCGTGAGCGAGGAGGGCCTCAGGACGCGCAGAAGGTGGAGGAGGTGCAACGTTAGGGAAGCGTGGGAATACTGCTATCGCGAATGAGTTGGTTTCGAAGGTCTCTTCAAGCGGGGAAACTCACCTCGTAGTACTCTCGTAGTTCGTACCCGTTGCCGTCTTCCTCTACCTCACCATCGTCAATATCAAAATCGAGTTCCTCACTTCACCTATGCCACGCCCGAGCGCCGGATCTGTGAGACGTGTCTTGCGCAGCTCGAAAGAACCGCTGCACGGGTGCCCAGACGTCCTGGCTGCTATCGCTCGGGGCAGCGGAATCGGATTGGAGATCGCGCACGAAAGCTTTGAGTGCGGGGACGTGGCGCCAAGGGCAAGGACAAGGAACGCGCGAGAAGGATGCCGAGGGATGAGATCGATGAGAGATGGAAGCCGCGCAGGCCTTGCTCGGATGTCTGGCGCCGTAAAGACGCCCAGCCCGCGCAGGCCGTCCTCCGTGAAGCTTGAAGCTCATTGTCAATGGCGAAGATGCTTTTGTTTTCTTAGGGCTGAATATGGGGAAATGATAAACCTTCAACAGTTCTTCAGCTCATGTGCGTGCTCGGATCTCCGCGACGTGCGGTGGAAAAGTGTTGGAGCCGAGCCAAGATGGGAGGAAGAGCACGGAACGCATCGTCGGAGGTGGGGTCGTCGACGTCATCCGGTTTGACGACGTTGTGCAGGAGCATAGGAAACCACTTTTTGTCCCTGTATTCCCTCGTCTCTGTCAATGATGCTACCGGGGGAGTCAACTATCCGCGTCACACGCCCGAGCTGAACCCTTTGTACGTCCGGCCAACTGGGACCCACCTTCGCGCGGGCACGAAAAAAAGAAAGTGACCCACCTTATGCACTTGAGGGTGTTGATTATGTTGCTTTGCCGACGCTCGGGAAGCCGAGCACGCCCAACTATGAAGTGCCGTGCCCCGCTAGTCTTGTACACCTTGAAAACGCAAAGGAGATCGCCGGCGCAGTGCCAAAGGAGGTTGGTCCGGGAACATGGAGAAGGGCGTCTCGGGATCACGAGGCGGAGGTCCTTCGACGAATGCCTGAGCATTTTCGCACGGCACTGGGTCTAGCGGAGAATATTGGAGGGTATAAGGGATGGAGACAGACGGCTACGCATCACTGGCAATCTTGTTGAGCACCTGCTCCTCGACCAGTTTGCCGCGGCCCCAGTCGTGTCGTGCGCATCAAGCATGAGCAGCACAACGTCGGCCTCTTCAACGACCTTACCCAGCGTGCGGATGTAGTGCCCTTTCATCTTGCCGCTCCCAACAGAGATTTTCTTCGACACAGCGGACGGGAGTGCTTGGTGGCGGACGTCGCTAGCCACGTGACTAACGAAAGCGCCAACTCAGACGTCGTCATTGTCTTTTGTGCCGTGTGTCGCGCGGCGGAGACAGGGCGGGACAGATAGGTGGTCAGGTCGGCGGGCAAGTTGGATGGGGATGGACGTACGGTGCATCTGCGCTACGGAATGTGGCTGAGGCATCGGACCGTGTTTGGATCCTTTTTGAGTTGCGCCAGCGCGAGGTCAGCCGCATTGTTCTGCGCGGCTCAAATCGGGTGCATACAACACTTGACGGGTAGGTTTGGTTGAATGGTTCCCTTCGAGAGGACCACAAGATTGGGTGCTGTCGAGCTGACAGTTTCGTCCCATGATGAATTAGTGTATACGAGAGGGATGTGATAAGCGTCGGAGTGTCGGTGGTGGGGATATTTGATAGGCAACGCGAGACATGTCGAACCAAACAGTGAGGTCGACTACCCTATGTCCGGGGAATCGATCTGAAGAACCGAGGGAGTAAAGTACGGGCAATGTAGCAAATAATAGACTTCGACCCGTAGATAAGAGTAAGAAAGATGATAATAGAAAGCACGGAGACACGAAGCGCAGACGGAGATCGTTAACGAAGAAGACACGGAGTGATTGATGTTCGTTTTTCGTACTAATTGACAAAGTCAACACGTTGCAACACGCATATCATGATGACTCTGGACAATACTCGATAAGGAAGTCTGCACAGTCGCCGCAGGCGTCCGATTCCTAGTGCTTGTCCTTTTATCCCAACTTCCCAAGGCCAAGGACAAGGGGAAGTGTTGGGATACGGCCCGGAAAGTACAATCCGAGGCTAGCCCAAGTATTAGATAATCGCTAGATTACAATGCGGGAACTAGGAAGGGGGTCCTAGTGTCATCATCGTGCAATCCAAGCTCCTTTCGTTCTCCTTAAAAGCCATTCAAGGACCTCCGAGTCGATGATCTTTGTTTTTCACTGAGGAACCTTAACGCCAAACACCTCTTGACTTGGCCGACCGACGTGAGGTGGGTACGCTTACCTTGCGCTACCCGTGACACCAAGCTTCCACGGCTCCTGTGCGTCCATTTTTTCAGGAGTCCGCTCGTTCTTACTTACCCTCTGACGTGGGTATACAACTCGTTAGGCAGTTTGTTCTACCTTCTCGATGGAAGCACACAATGGAAGATCAGTATTTATAAAGCATGCGAGGAACATTGGCAGAGCTTACCGAAGTCAGGCCATCGAACTGATTTCTACATGCCTGACCTTATCTCGAGTCGCGCCTCAGTTCGAACGTGAGGACTGGAGAGCTGATGAGGTACAATAACCGACTACTCTCGGTTTCTTTCCAGCATTTTCGTACCCTGCTCTGACCCGGACATCTCCCGACAGTGTGTTGCGCACCTGTGATCTTGCGTTGAATGATGCTGCTGATTCGGGTCGGAAAGTAAATGATACAGCAAATAAACGCTTTGAAGAAGCAACTCGGGTGTTGCGCAGGTATTTTGAGAGATGGCATCGTCGGTGAGTGACAATACTGATGTTGCAAAAGACCCCACCATTCACCTTTCCACTTACTTTCTTACAGGTCCCTCTCTCCAGGAATGTCAATATTACCCAAAGGAGGGTCGTACACGGTGAGGCTCTCGTGTGGCAACTGCGCTTTGTCAATTGGTCCCTCATTAACTTTGATTCTACAGAGGACTGAGGACCAATGGAGACCAAATATGATGATCAAGTTCGTGCTTCTCCGTTCCCCACTGGCGGCCCTTCACGACCCGGAAACCGTGATCGTGCGCCGTAAGCATCGATTCATGAACGTCGTCAACCTCGATAATCTGATTCACGCGCCAGAGATGCTCAGTACCAAACCGCCCCTTTCCGAAATACTTTGGAACTTTAGCCGTTACAAAGACCGCGCACGCATCACCCTCGAGCAAAACCCTCACTTCTATTCCAGTCTCCCTGTGGATGAGAGTGCATACACGCCTATGTTTAAGTGCCACCCACTTGGAGACTTGAGTTTGGCTCTTAAACCCCATGACACTGTCTATGTTCTTGTCGATAGGCCAGGCCATGTGTTTCTCGAAACCGAAGGGGGAAGTCGGAGATTTGGCAACGTTTGGATGCTGAATGGAACCCTGATCTTCAAAGGTTTGCGCCGTCCTCCTTCTCTCCCATTGCTATCTGACGTCTCTCCAGACAGCTCTGGAGTACTCGAGGGAGAACAATTCGTCAGAGGTACTAGTATTAGTGGCAAGTGGCGGTGCTACGAAGAGCCAAAAGTGTTCCCCGAGTGCGAGTGTCCTCCCCGATTGAATCCTAGTCACCTACGGCCCATCATAATAACGCCGTCGGTCGATCCCGCATCGGGGACTGCCATTCGATGACTGGGCAATTCTAAGTCACCCATCGTCTCATTCTATTAACATACAAATTTATTCTACGCATGGACGTCGTGAATCTACCATGGATCTGGTGCGTTTAAACGGATTTAATACACCACACAACACACACACACATACCAACTTTGAGTCTCTGACACAGGACCTACCTCCACCGCCGCCAACATCGGACAAACCGGGGTACCGAGTGCTTTACACGAGTATCAATACACTCAACGATGATACACTCCTCGGCATATTCAATCACTATCTACCGGTCGCCCGAGATAATTGGAAGCCCCGACTCGGGTGGTTCGAGCTCGCTCATGTTTGTCGTAGATGGCGGCACCTCATATACGAATCGGCATTCCATCTTGACGCGTATATTCTATGCACGAAAGGCGCTCCCGTGGTGGACTTGCTATCCCTCTTACCACCCCTGCCGCTCGTCATCACTTATCAGTTCACAACCGTACGTGTGCAAGACGAGTTAGAAATATCACATGCGCTACGGCTGCGCAATCGTGTACGCCGTGTTAGTCTCCGCATCCCGCCATCGAGCTTGCGAAAGTTACTTGTACTCTTGGAAGAACCCTTCCCGAGACTGGAGCGTCTCTCTCTCTTGTCCACATTTGACGGAGACATGATCCTGACTCTTCCTAAGACCTTTCTGGCTCCAAATCTCCGCCACCTTAAACTGCTTGGCGTCAACCTTTCAAGCGAATTGCCACTACCATCCTCTACTGACTCACTCGTCACACTGACGCTCGAAAATATCCGAGGCTTTCTTCCAAAACACGTGATCACGCGTCTTGGATCCTTTCGCCAGCTCGAGGAACTGTCCATTGATTTCTCTATCCCCGTACGCCATCCCAGCGCAGAGAGAGAACTTTTGGATGCACTAGAGACCCCTGTGACGCTTCTCAAGCTCAAACGTTTCACATTCCGCGGTATTGGCGCTTATTTGGAAAGCATTATCGCTCAAATTAGGGCCCCTCATCTGGAGCAACTCAACATTACATTTGATCAAGTCGCGTTCGCGTTACCACACCTGTCCCACTTCGCCAATACAACAGAAGGGCTCAAGCTCCCCATGACGGAGATTATTTTCGAGAGTGACGCAGTCGCTGTAGTCATGAATCACCGCAAGCTACAGCTCGGCAAACAACCCCCAAGCTTCAAACTCCGTGTCATGCACAAAGTTGACCGCCACCGCCAAATTGACTGCGCTGCGAAAATCTGCAGCGCACTCATGCCCATGCTTTCTGGTGCAGAGGAACTCGCACTAATTGTGTGGCGGAGGTACTGGTCGAACGGTGGCTCCGACCCCCTGAGCGCGATGTGGCACAAGCTCCTCCGGCCGTTCATTGGGGTCAAGACACTCCACATCTGTCGCAACCTTCAGCAGGAGGTCGCTCGCGCGCTGCGAGCGGACGATGCAGGGTTTGACCCGAGGTTTCTACCCAGTTTGCAGGAGCTCGTTCCCGATATCTCGAAAGGGTACACAAACAGCTCGTTTACTCCGTTCATCCACACTCGTCAAATTGCGGGCCGCCCGGTGTCTGTTACTCTCACTGGTGCACGCACGACGTCTTGATCTCCAAAGGGAGGCATTCCGGGTCCCTCCACTCAGTCGGCGGTCGTATTCTCCCGCCGCCCCGTACAGACTGAGGCCGAGAACGGCGAACCGGTCATACATCGACCGCCTCTGTGAATCCGTCTTAAGGTCCCGCCAGTCCAGTCAAAATGCTATCTCCCCGTCCTATACGTCCCGCCAGTTCAGGTAGAACGGCGTTAATCAACACTGTGCTACCAGGAATCGCATAGCCTAGAACGGTTTAGGTTTTGTACTCATTGATCTCCGATTGGCCTTGTACGGTCAACCCGCTCTACTCTCATCAATGATTTTTCTCCGAGTCTGCAAGGGATAGACGTCGAATGTATTTCACGCCAAATGAAAAGAGAAAAAAAACTACTCACTGTCCTTGTTTTGTGTACCGACTCTGTCTAAAGTAGCTACAATGTGAATTACGAAACTCCATTACACTATCTAAGAGCTAGCGATTACGAGGTGTGGGTAGAGGTGCGGTAAAGGAGCAATAAGGTCGTAAGCCTAGGGTGACCAGACGAATGCGCATGAGTACCAGTAAGTAGTACCCAAATCAATGATCGAAACCGAGTACCCACGCGGCTTCAGCAGCGTGGTACCGCAAGGACGCACAACAGCAGTCCTCATCAAAAGTGACATGATCTGCGCTACATCCTGACCTAGCACACAGCCGCCGTCGACAACGAAACACGCCGCTCCCTCGCTCCAACAACTTTCCTCTATCGCTATGTCGAGTCGCGGCGCCACCACCTCCGCGCCCCGCGCGGTCCAAGAAGAAAGCGTAGTAGTCGTTCGTGTGCCCACTCTTCCAGTTCGTCACGGCACGCACGCTTCTTCCATGCCGAGTTGAGTCCAGTGGCGCCGCCCTACAATGCGGTTCTGTTTGCGAAGTGATTCGATGACGGCCTCCGGATCGAGAATCATCTGGAGGGTCTGTGCGGTCTATTATATAGCAGACAGCGGACGGCGATATCGTCCCATCGGAAGTGGCGGAAAACTTTGGTTTGCCTCGGCGGGTACTTGCCGAGGCATGAAACGCTAAGTTGAACGACGAGAGAGCCGGATGTCGCTACGACCACAACGGCTTGGAGATGACGCCGTGGAAAGACTTGGCGCTCGTCCCGCTCCGCGGTCTCCAAATCCAGTGCCTCGTAGTATATTTGGCGCAGAGGAATGATGTCCATCCCCAATACCAACATACCCCTTACAATACCCAATAATGCAACTCACTAGCGCTTCCACTGTTGACTTGGAGTACATCGAGCTTGTTGAGGGCGACGCATTGCAAGTTGCTAAGTTCGACTTTTTTTTGGATTGTGAAACGAAGCATGACCGTAACGAGGGCGCTAGATCAATATCCGGAGCGCATGAATCCCCTCCAGAAGCGCCTAGGGTTCTATGATAGGTATTGTATTGCTATCAGCCGACTGGACAACACCACGTAAAAAGTGAAGCGAACGAGAGCGAGAAACAAGCGCAACACAAATTACTGTAAGAAAAAAAAGAAACGGAGCGTGTATTATGTTTTGTTTGGACGGGTGTTCGTGGAGTCATGACTAATACAAACAAACAAAGACAAACAATCGAAAGGTCGATCGTTCATAGAGGGGAATCGTCTTTATGAGGGTAAAAAGGGAGTCGTGGCGTGATAAGTGTCAGTTGAAATCGTCCGGGATATCATCCATCCGAGTCATCATAGCATGAGGCCGGCGAGAAGTGCCGTGGCGCAGAGCACCGTCCACAGCGCAGCGCCATGCACGACGTGGGTCCGCGCCGAGGATGACTTGGTGCTTCCGGATCCCGAGCTGGAGCTCGAGGTTGGGCTCGAGCCCGAACCCGTGCCCGTGCCCGACCCAGAGCTATTGCTGCCGGACGCCGTCACCTGGCCTGAGACATCTGTCGACGAGAGGAAAGGTGTTTATGAAAGAGTCATCCTGTAAAGTGGGCCATGAACGTACATTGCTCAAACGTTGGGAGGGAATAGTTGGTCTCCTTGTACGGCTGCGTCTTGTTCAGCGCGACCCCAATGGGGACGATGGCCTAGCATATATGTTAGTGCTGTTTTGGGATTCAATCGGGGGGGAAGTTATCGCACCGAGAAGGCCGCCTTGAGTTGCGGGTACCATTTGATCGCCTCCTGCATCGTAAAGTTGTTCAACTCGTGTGTGAGCATGATACCCCCGACAGTATCGAAGGCTCCAGAAGTCAGGTTGCTGATGAACAGGTTGTAGTTATTGTCAACGTCAGTAGCCGTGATGTTGCCCTGCCCGGCTTTCCAGTCGAACGAGTCGTACTTCCACACGATCGTCTGCAACCCAAGCGCAGTGGCGATCGCACGAATACGGTCCTGCATCCGGAGAATATGTCGGTCTCATGTCGGCGTTAGGAAGAAAAACACATACATCTACGTCTCCGTAGGGTGGGCGCCAGCAGGTTGGGGTAACCCCGGTGACGAGCTTGATGGCCTTCATCTGGGAGAAAAATCAGCATATATGTAGCATCGATCGCTACAAACACTCACAGTATACCACAACTCTGCGAAAGCGTCTTGGCTCTGGAACGCCGTCACTACGAACGGGCATCAGTAAATTTAACTCATCGCGCATGACTGCTTAGCGCCGAGCGCCGAATAAGAAGCTCACTGTAACGATGTGACCAAGTATCTGCCATGCCGCACGAACGACAATCAGTTCTGACCTCGATGGAACATAGAAAATTACAAGCCGGCACTCACGAGCGCAGATCTCGTGCCCATCTGCAACTGCACGCTGGGCCTCCAGCGGCCAGTCAAGCACGTTGCTCCCAATGTAGTACATCGTCGCCTTTTGGTTCTGGCTCGAGAGGAAGTTGTAGAACGCATTGTGGGTGCAGTTGGGCCCGTCGTCGAACCCGTACCCCATCGTCCTGGGCTCCGGCACGCTAGACACATCCGGCGACAACCCTGCGAGCTTTGGCGTCGTGCATTGGCGAATCGACCACCCTGTTCGGAAAAGAAGCGTGAATCAGCCGCGGGTTGCAATTTTTGACGGAAGTTTAAAGTGGTCAGGCGTCAATTCGGCAGCTTCATTCAAGGAAGCTGCCAGTTGGCGAGCTAAAGCCGCGCGGCTTCGACGCAGCCATGGGAACAAACCACCCTCGCTATCCCCGCATCGGACGTTATAGCTGGAAGAAGGGCAACTCACAGCAGTCCGGGTCATTCACTGAGTCGTAGGTCACGTTGATGGTACTCCCGTTGAGCTGCCCCTTGGGAAGAATGTTCGTCGGAATGCTGGGCGCGATTTTGGCCCACAAGGCTTGGCCGTCGGTGTCGTTCGCGAGGAGCGTCGCAGGCTGCCATATTGGGGGGAAGGTGTTGACGAACTGGCCCGAGGGAGCATAGTAGTACGGCGTGCACTCGAGATTGGGATCTGCGACGGAAGGGTGCGGATAAGCAGGGAGAGGATTGTACGTGGGAGAAGACAACGCGCACCGGAGATTTGAGCCTCGGACTGCTCAGAGCTATGGTCCTGAGCGAGGGCAGACGTCGCGAGAAACACGACGAGGGGACTAAGCGCCCGCAAGTTGAACAACATCGCGAAAGGACTGGGGCGTAAAATGGCCCGAGTTTCTTTTCGTAGGGAACCGAAGGGGACGGGTTAAGAAGGCCGGCGGTGACGAGACGTGGATCGAGGAACGGAGACGGTGCCGCCTCTGACTCCGAAGAGGGTATAGGGAGGCAGGACTGGGCTGTGGGTGGCTGGAGGGAAGGGAGGGAACACTCGGCTTGAGGGCATGAGAAGTTGACTTTTAAGCACGAGGTCATGAGCCTCACCCTCGGGGCACACCATTCGGCATGATCATGCAAAGTTACCTGGGCACGCCTTTTTTGGTATCGGCGAGAAGTCTACGGCGCTTGCAATTGGTGCCCCCCACTATCAATAGATCAGGTCAACCGTACACGTGTATTGGCACGCAGTTTCAACAAGTGTTCCTTGGTTTGTTGAGCCCATTCAAGTACAGTATTGCTCGCCAAGTTGAACACGTGGAGGCGTTCAGGGACGTATCGGCCTACCTCGCCGTGCCCAGGAAAGTAGGAAAGTTCTAAAAATACTGTAACGTCACAAGCGTCACTCCTTGAATGAAACTCTTCACAAATCAAAATCAAAATTTAACCGGCAAGACGACAGCATCCATTTTTCTTGACCCACGAGTTCCACACGGGACAGCCGTTTCGCAATGCGCGTGTCGTTGTAAGTCCTGCAGGTGAGCTTCGGGAGATGCCGAATGGGGGTCCGGCTGCCGTTAGCCAAATTTGGAATAAGGGCGCTTATTAATAAACCAGAGACTCAAAGTGGATATGCGACCATTGCACGGCCATGATTGCACGGCCCAAGGCACGGCCAGATTGCGCACCTCATCCTCAACATCGGTGTCAGAGTTGCCAGGGAACGACGTGCTGCCCAATGTTGACGGGTTCAGGCTCCATTGACATCCCTGCTGCATTGACACAGTACGCCTCTTATTTCTGCGTCGTATTATACCCCACGCTCGCGCCGACGTTGTCTTGATCCTTCCCCATGGGGCTGGGCATTTTGCTAGAGACGCGGGAAAGCCTGACTCGGTTTTTGGAAGAGAAAGACCCCAGTGCGGACTATGAAGTATATATGCGATGTAGAACTATTTTATCTGACGGAAGGAAAAAAATGACGGCCGCGGTCGAGCACTGGGCCACCAACTGAGCCATAAGCGCATAAGCTGTGGCAGAAGTTGTATGTTGCCAGATCGGCCGACCCGACGCCTACGCGTGTCCGGCTATTACTGTGCTTTGGCCCTCAGTCGGACCCCCCCTCAGCCGGACACTTCCGATTTCTCACTCATTTCTTGCTCAATCGCTACCAAATTAATCAAGAAATTAATATATGATATCCTGTAGACTCCTAAACACACTCTGACCTTTTTCATGGCTGAAATATGTTGTGTTGCCAAGTTGGCAAAATGGCCATCCGTCACGCTTGCCGGCCCATGCATCAGGGCTTGATTTGGGTGGCTGACCGCATAGTCACAAGGCTACTTCCACTTTAGTTGTGGAGATATGAGGTGCCTTTATGGTATAGCCACTCAGACGTACTGCATTCCGAGGTCCAAGACCCGACCTTTGCTTGGCCCTACATCCGAGTCTGAAGGTGAATGGACCATGCAAGACGGTGGGGGTCAAGGTGGGGGTGTCATGCTCTCGGTTCGACTGGGACGTAGGGCTGCGTAGTATAAGCATGATCCGGCGCCTCCATTAGACGAACAGCACTGGCAGCAGCAGCCTCTTAAATCACACTACCATTATTGAATGTCGAACAGCATGACGCTTTTGCGTACTGCCGTTTATAGCGAACCGAGAGTATTTTTCCTCGAAGGAGCAGCCGGCGCAGGAAGAACATTTGGATATCAAAAAAGTTGGTGAAGTTACCGGCATCAACCCTTTCAATACCTCACAGGGGGTCTCATTGATGCGAGGGACAATAGAGAAAAGCCCATCGTCGATCCTGCCTTCCCAAAGTTTATTTCTGTGGTTCACAGGAATATTGCAGGTATTCGAATGAATTGGAGCCGATTTCACGGGATGTCGCCGCGCAAACCTCATATTAGATAGTTCCATAATTCCCTGGCTGGGTTGTCCACCTCTCAAACAATAGCGGACTCGTTGCTTTCCACCGAGTTGTTTAGTGGCGCGAATTCGACGCTACAGATATTTTTAAATCAATCACGTTCGACTCAAATGAGGAGGACCCTTGGAGGCCTTCATTGAAGTGCTAGTTGCGTTTATAATCAAGACCGTCTCATACTAAGGCTCCTCCATTTGACCTGTCAGGTCCTATTACGCACCCGTGTCTCAACCCGAGTTCGGGATCGTCACCTGGCCAGCGATATCTACCAACGAGGAAGGAGATTTACAAGTGAGTTCTTCTGTAAACGGGCGACTCAGGTAAGCTATGAACGTACACTGCTCAAACGTCGGCAGGTGATAGTTGGGCTCCTTGTACGGCTGCGTCTTGTTGAGCGCGACCCCAACGGGGACAATGTGCTAGTGTAAATGTCAGCATTGTTCCTTGGAATGGGTTCGAGGGGAATCGGGGGAGAGGAAAGAAAGAATTTCATCGCACCGAGAAAGTCGACTTGAGTTTCGGGTACCACTTGATCGCTTCTTGCATCGTAAAGTTGTTCAGTTCATGCGTGAGAAGGATACCCCCGACTGTGTCGAAGTTGCCTGCGGTCATGTCGTCGACGAACACCGAGTAGTATCTATCGACATCGGCGGGGCCAAATTTGCCCAACCCAGCTACCCAGTCGAACGAGTTATACTGCCACATGATCGTCTGCAACCCAAGCGCGTTGGCGATCGCACGAATGCGGTCCTGCAATCGAGGAACATGTTGGTCTCGTGTATTGGCGTTAGGAAAATAGACACACTTACGTCTACGTCTCCGAAGGGTGGGCGCCAGCACGTCGGGGTAACCCCGGTGACGAGCTTGATGGCCTTCATCTGGGAGAAACATCAGTATATATGTAGCGTCGACCGCTACAAGCACTAACAGTATACCACAACTCTGCGAAAGCATCTTGGCTCTGGAATGCCGTCACTACAAACGGACATCAGTAAATGGGATTTACTGTGCGTAACTACCGATCGCCGAAGAAACGCACTGTAGTTATGTGACCAAGTGTCTGCCACGACACGCGAGCGATAATCAGTCCTGACGACATTATAAATTACAAGACAACACTGACGAACGCAGATCTCGTGCCCGTCTGCAATCGCACGCTGGGCCTCCAGCGGCCACTCAAGCACGTTGCTCCCGATGTAGTACATCGTCGCCTTCTGATTCTGGCTCGCGAGGAAGTTGTAGAACGCATTGTGGGTACAGTTGGGCCCGTCGTCGAATCCGTACCCCATCGTCTTGGGCTCCGGCACGCTAGACACATCCGGCAGCAAGCCAGCAAGCTTCGGCGTCGTGCACAATGTTTCCGTCCACCCTGTCGCGAAACGTTAATTATCCGCGGGTGCGATTTTTGTCAAGGAGAGGGCAAAGCTAAAAGTGGCCAGGCGAGAACTCGGCAGTCCCATTCAAGGGAGCTGTCACGACAGTCGGCGATCTAAAGCCACGGAACTTCGACACCGCCATGGGGAGAACCGAACCTCGCTATCCTCGGATCGGACACCTCGGTTGGAAGAGCAACTTACAACAGTCCGGATCGTTTTCCAGATCGTAATTCACGTTGCTCGTGCTATCGTTGGGCTGTCCCTTGGGCTGGATGTTCGTCGGTATGCTGGACGAGATGCTGGCCCACATGGCCTGCCCCTCGGTGTCGCTCGCGAGCAGCTTCGCGGGCGTCCAGACCGTGGGGAATTCGTTGACGAATTGGCCCGAGGGAGCGTAGTAGTATGGCGTGCACTCGAGAGCGGGATCTGCGAGATTGAACGCAGGAGCGTTGCGGGTGAGCAGGGACAGGGGATCTGTGTGTGAGAAGGAGACAACGCGCACCAGAGATTTGGGCCTCGGATTGCTCGGAACTGTGGTCCTGAGGGAGGGCAGACACGGCGAGAAACGCGGAGAAGAGGCTGAGCGCTCGCAAGTTGAACATCGCAAAAGGACTGGGATGTAGATAGTAGCTGCGAGACAAGAGAGGTGGTGGAGACCAGAGAGAACTTGAATGTAGACAAATTATGTATACGATCCTGGTTTCTAAGAGAAGGCGCGCGGCTGATGGCGAGCGGCGCGAGCCTTACTAGTGTTCGGACAATCATCTCGCAATGGAAACACATTTTTGGTACCAGTGAGTGCAAAAACGAAGAGCAGGCTCTTGTAATCGGTAGCCCACACCTTTGATACCACTGGCAATATTTAGAACAGCTCTAGTCGTGGCTGCATGTATCGTCCTCAGGCTGTTGTTCCAACATCCCTTGACTTGCTTTTTTTTTTTTGAATCGTGTTTAATCCCTTGACTTATTCCCAAGATTTGGGTTTCCAAGTGCCAGCAGCCAACACCCCGAGGCCCTTGGAGGAGCCTTCGTAACTCGTTCAAGAACTCGCCGTGCTTAGGACTTCTAAAAAAACAACGTCACTCTTGAATGAAACGGCATGTAATAACCAACAAACGTCAGTTTTTTCTTGACCCACGAGTCGCCTACTTTGTATTTTGGAAGAGATAGTTGTTTCACTGCAAAGCGCATGTCACGACTCTGTTTCAAAGTTTGAAGCTAGCTTGAAGCTTGAAGCTTGAAGTTTGAAGTGATGCAGGTCACGTGATAAAGTACTAACCCTTTCAATACCTCACAGGGGGTCCACTCATGATGCGAGGGAGAAAAGCCCATCGTCGATCCTGCCTTCGCAAAGTTTATTTCTGTGGTTCACAGGAATATTGCAGGTATTCGAATGAATTGGAGCCGATGATTTCACGGGATATCGCCGCGCAAACCTCATATTAGATAGTTGTATAATTCCCTGGCTGGATTGTCCACCTCTTAGACGATGCCGGGCTCGTTGCTTTCCACCGAGTTGTTTTAGTGGCGCGAATTAGACGCTACAGATATTTTAAAATCAATCACGTTCGACTCAAATGGGGGCCCTTGGAGGCACTCATAGTACTAGTTGCGTATATAATCAAGTCCGTCTCATACTTCTGTCTCATACTAAGGCTCTTCCATTTGACCTGTCAGGTCCTATTACACACCCGTGTCTCAACCCGAGTTCGGAATCGTCACCTGGCCAGCGATATCTACCAACGAGGAAGAAAATTTACAAGTGAGTTCTTCTGTAAACGGGCGACTCAGGTAAGCTATGAACGTACACTGCTCAAACGTCGGCAGGTGATAGTTGGGCTCCTTGTACGGCTGCGTCTTGTTGAGCGCGACCCCAACGGGGACAATGTGCTAGTGTGAATGTCAGCATTGTTCCTTGGAATGGGTTCGGGGGAAGAGGTAAGAAAGAGTTTCATCGCACCGAGAAAGTCGACTTGAGTTTCGGGTACCAGTTGATCGCCTCTTGCATTGTAAAGTTGTTCAGTTCATGTGTGAGAAGGATACCCCCGACTGTGTCGAAGTTGCCTGCGGTCAGGTTGTTGACGAACAACCAGTAGTTTCCATCGACATCGGCGGGGCCAAAGTTGCCCACCCCGTTTTCCCAGTCGAACGAGTCATGCTGCCATAGGATCGTCTGCAACCCAAGCGCGTTGGCGATCGCACGAATGCGGTCCTGTAATCGAGGAACATGTTGGTCTCGTGTATTGGCGTTAGGAAAATAAGCACACTTACGTCTACGTCTCCGAAGGGTGGGCGCCAGCACGTCGGGGTAACCCCGGTGACGAGCTTGATAGCCTTCATCTGAAAGAAACATCAGTCTATATGTAGCGTCGACCGCTACAAGCACTAACAGTATACCACAACTCAGCGAAAGCGTCTTGGCTCTGGAATGCCGTCACTACGAACGGGCATCAGTAAATGGGATTTGCCGTGCGTGACTACCGATCGCCGAAGAAACGCACTGTAGCTATGTGACCAAGTGTCTGCCACGACACGCGAGCGACAATCAGTCCTGACGTCATTAGAAATTACGAGGCAACACTCACGAACGCAGATCTCGTGCCCGTCTGCAACTGCACGCTGGGCCTCCAGCGGCCAGTCAAGCACGTTGCTACCAATGTAGTACATCGTCGCCTTTTGGTTCTGGCTCGCGAGGAAGTTGTAGAACGCATTGTGGGTGCAGTTGGGCCCGTCGTCGAATCCGTACCCCATCGTCTTGGGCTCCGGCACGCTAGACACATCCGGCGGCAAGCCAGCAAGCTTCGGCGTCGTGCACAATGTTTCCGTCCACCCTGTCGCGAAACGTTAATTATCCGCGGGTGCGATTTTTGTCAAGGAAAGGGCGAAGCTAAAAGTGGCCAGGCGAGAACTCGGCAGTCCCATTCAAGGGAGCTGTCACGACAGTTGGCGATCTAAAGCCGCGGGCCTTCGACGCCGCCGGAACAACCCAACCTCGCTATCCTCGGATCGGACATCTCGGTTAGAAGAGCAACTTACAACAGTCCGGATCATTGGCGATGTCGTAAGTCACGCCGATCGTGCTTCCGTCGGGCTGCCCCTTGGGCTGGATGTTCGTCGGTATGCTGGACGAGATGCTGGCCCACATGTTCTGGCCATCGGTGTCGCTCGCGAGCAGCTTCGCGGGCGTCCATACCGTGGGGAATTCCTTGACGTGATCGCCCGAGGGAGCGTAGTAGTATGGCGTGCACTCGAGAACGGGATCTGCGAGATTGAACGCAGGAGCGTGGCGGATGAGCAGGGACAGGGGATCTGTGTGTGAGAAGGAGACAGCGCGCACCAGAGATTTGGGCCTCGGATTGCTCGGAACTGTGGTCCTGAGGGAGGGCAGACACGGCGAGAAACGCGGAGAAGAGGCTGAGCGCCCACAAGTTGAACATCGCAAAAGGACTGGGATGTAGATAGTAGCTGCGAGACAAGAGAGGGTGCAGACCAGAGAGAATGTAGACAAATTATATATACGATCCTGGTTTCTAAGAAAAGGCGCGCAACTGATGGCGAGCCTCACCAGCGTTCGGACAATCATCTCGCAATGGAAACACATTTTTGGTACCAGAGTGCGAAACCGAAGAGCGGGTTCTTGTAATAGCTCACACCTTGTTCCCGTCCAAGATTTGGGTTTCCAAGTGGCAGCAGCCGACACCCCGACGCCCTTGGAGGAGCGTTCGTAACTCGTCGTGCTCAGGACTTCTAAAAATAACATCATTCATGAATGAAACGGCGTGTAATAATGATTTAACCTTACAAACGACAGTGCTTTCTTGACCCACTATTTTGGACGAAATAGTTGGTTCACTGTTCACTGCAAAGCGCATATCGTCGAGTTATTGTATGTAACGTTTTCAATGTTTAAAATTTTGAAGTTTGAACTTGTCAGTTGCAGGTCATGTGACAACCCTATTCGGTCCGAATACATCTGGGGAACCGGCCCGGTAAGCCGCGCCACTCGTCTCTTTCTCTTGCTCTTGCTCTTCCTTGCCAGTGGAGCCTCGTCCCCATTGCAAGGGCTCACAACGGGCTCCTTTAGAATTGTCAGAGGATCGTGTCGGTGTTTGTTGCTCCATCGCTTTGGTAGCGTGCCTCGATGTCTGCGCGGGCTTCTGTATCGATTTTGTGTCTTTCAGTCCGTCCCTTGATTTGTTGCTTTCATTTCCATGGAGCTCACATGACGCACGCTCCCGAAGGGCAGAGCCTCACCGAGACTATATTCAGGTGTAACACCTGCGGGCGCGCTGAAAAAGAAAGGGCCTAGGAGGACGATGAGCACGCACCTCTGATACAACAGACGCAGCCGACAGCATCCAGGCCTATGCTTGCCGACGCTTAGGCGACCATACTTTACGTTCTCACTGGTCTTTCCGTTCCATCCGAAAAAGCCCTCGCCAGGATCGCACCATCTTTGTAACCCACATCGTCGTATGCAGTAGGGTGACAACTCAAATGTAAAAGTATCACGGACTTCAGTAGCCTATCCAAAATTAATGCGCGATGCGTAAGGTATGGAGGTGACGATCGCAGCAAGACAACGTCAGTTGAGTTCGTGAACTGACGAACGTGAGCGCCACAATGTAGGGAGCCGGATGCAATGTCCAGCCCAGATAGCTCGTTCTTGATTTGACCGCACATGGCCTCGACAATGACCCAGGAAAAACAAATGGTTGAGGGGGCAGCTGCACAAGCCTGTGCATCCTCAAGATGTCGCAACCATCCAACTACCGCTGCGTTACGTTGTCGTCTTATACATGATTTCAAGTTGTTGACAACTAACCATCCCACAGGGCGTCTGTTTGCGCCTTGACGGCACCTAAGATCTAAGACTTCACGAATGCGGTCTCGGTCGATGGCTTCGCGATCTATTCCCGGGATCACGGGTACGGCCGCGACAATTGCCCGAGATAATGTAGACGGACAAGGAGTAATATAAATACGATCCTGGTTTCTAAGAGAAGGCACGCAACTGATGGCGGGCCTCACCCCCCCCCGATGCACACCGTTCGGAAAACCATTTCGCAAAGTGACCTGGAAACATTTTTTGGTACCAGTGAGTGCAAAAACGAAGCAGGGCTCTTGCAATCGGTAGGCCACGCCTTTAGCGGTGACTGATACCACCGGCAATATCTAGAACTGCTCGAGTCGTGGCTGCGTGTATCGTCCTGTTGTTCCAACATCCCCTGATTTGTTCCCATCCAAGGTTTGCTTCCGTGTGCCAACAGCCAACACCCAGAGGCCCTCGGAGGAGTGTTCATCCTTCGTCGTGCTCAGGACTTCCAAGAGGACTTCCAACGTCACTCTTGAATGAAACCGCATGTAATAACAATTTAACCTATAAACGACAGTTTTTTTCTTGACCCACGAGTTGCCTACTTTTTACTTTGCACGAGAAAGTTGTTTCACCGCAAAGCGCATGTCGCCGAAGTCAACTTTTCGACAAGTGTTGTGTTGTGACCATGGGAGGCGTGACGGATGCGTGGCACGTGCCGTGACCACCCCAAATACTGTATTCGGATATCTGCCAGTGGGGCTTCCTGGCTTCAAGTTCCTCCCTCCTCATTGCAAGAGCTCACAGTACTCACAACGGGCTCTGTTCAGAATGTCAGAGGATCCTGTTGGTGTTTGTTGCTCCATCGCTTTGGTAGCGTGCCTTGATGTCTGCGCGGGCTTCTGTATTGATTTTGCGTCTATCAGTACGTCCCTTGATTTGTCGGTTTCGAAGCTCACATGGCACACGCCCATGAAGGGCATAGCTTCACCGAGACCATGTTCAGGTGTAATACCTGCGGGCGTGCTGAAAAAGAAAGGGCCTCGGAGGACGATGAGCGCGCACCTTTGATACAACAGACGCAGCCAACAGCTTCCGGCCCTATGCTTGCCGACGGTTGATAGCTTAGGGGACCATACCGTATGTCCCTACCGGTCTTTACATTATATCCGATAAAGCCCTCTTGCCAGAGTCGCGCCATCTTTGTAGCCCGCGTGATTGGATTTAATGCAACACAGACTAGTCGTAACTAGGAGCCGTTACAGCACTTATGAAACACGCGTAAACCGAGGAGGTGCCCCAAGTCGTACATAATACCGAGCTTGAGAGAGAGGTGATATAATAAGATCACCGCTAGGGTAGACCGTAGCCATAGGGAAAGTTAGTCGAGACGTTGTGAGATGCAAGTTAGGACAGAAACTGTAAGAGGAAACCAAACCTCAGTCTGGTTCGGCGGGCCGGTTTCGGGCTTTGATAAAGCGCGCTGTTTGTTGGAGGAATTTCTTGGGAATTCCTGGAATTTCAGTAGTAGTTAGTCGCTCAGCGCCGTCCCGTGAGAGAATAATTTGGTGTAGGGAGGTAGTGGGTTCACGGGACAGAAGGCGGTGCTGAATGGCCACGGAGAGGCGTTCGCGTGTGTAACGGGGGCAATGATGGACAATGTGCTCGGCAGTGCGCTGTCGATCGGATAGGGTGGCCGCAAGGTTTACGGCAGCTGATGGCTTCAGGGTCTTACTATAGCAAGTTACTATAGCTAATCGTTCCTTGGGCAGCTTTTCCCGCTGCGTGAGATATCGTCATCTCTACCCAGTATACCCACGATAGACCCTCTAACACTGCATTCTACTCCTCATGTGTGATATCGTACGCCGCGACGCCGCGTCCGCCTTACTCGTATGCATTTTGCTCTCAGTCTGAGCACCAAGATTCCATTAGAGAGCTGATCGGCTGCTGATGGGAGTGTTCTCGCTCGACAACATTGTTGTTCGTATGAGCCGCGTTCCAAATGCATTTTGGTGGTGGGTAGCGGTTTGCCGGAAAGGAAAATTGATAGCTCTTGTCGGATGCGAGGGAATTAAAACGCTTTGTAGAGAAAAAAACAGAAGTATTGGTTATGACGAGAGCATCGCTACTGTAAGCAAGAGAACGTGTCACACGCCGCAAACCGAGGCAGCCTTCGAGTCCCGTGAGAACATTCTTAATTTGGCGTGTGCTGCTACACTGACTGCCTCAAGGGACACCCGCCATTCTTTTCAGCACCGCAAATTCGCTTCTACCCGTGGCTTTGCAGAGGGAGTAGAACTTGGAATTGGGGTTGGAGAGTAAGACGGTCGGGCTGTCGAATTCTACTATACGTCCTTCTTCAAGGAGCATTACCTAGTTATGTTATTGTAGTTAGTTTAGGACCAACTGGTAACATCGAAACGCACCCTGTTGTAATCAATCACAGTGCGGAGGCGGTGTGCTATAGTGAGGATGGTGCTCTCGGCGAACTCACTGGCGAGAGTGTGAGCGGTGAGAAACATTAAGTGCAGTGGACCTGCTCACTGTCGAATGGTTTGACTGATGAGTTCGTCAGTAGCATAGTCAACACTGTTGCGTCGCGTTAGTCAGTATCTCGGTGAAGGACGTCAGGATTCACCTAGCAGTTGCCTGATACAAGCGTGTCAGTAACTCGGGCGGAAGAACGATGTAAAGCTCTCGGACCTCGTCCATGACAAGCACTTTCGAGCGCTTCAAGATGGCTCTGGCCATACAAAGTAGCTGTTTCTCGCTGAAGGGATTGAGAACATGCTGCAAAGCCGCAATAATGACCCGTTTACCCGGTTGAGAAGTTCTCGCCACCTTCGGATACAGGCGAGTCCAGGTCGCGGAACACGTTGATGTTCACAGCTGTCTTTTTGTGGCTCATCGTCCCCAGATGGAATCAAACTGAACGCGTCGTAGAGCTTCATACTAAGTACGACAAGTAAGTCGTGGCAAAATCAGGGCAGCATCAGGCGAGACTTACGATCTCGGCATCCTGATATTCATCGAAGACATCCAGGGTGGAGCGCAGGGTTCCACTCAGGATGGTCGGGTCCTCTGAAAATCAGAAAAAGCTCTAGTTTGAATACGTTGTGAGAGGAACATCACGCACGAGGTATGATCGTCAGCTTGCTCCGGAGGTCAGTCAGTCCAATTTTGGATATATCGATGCCGTCGATCACAATCCGCCCCTCGGTTGCTTCAACGAAGCGGAAGAAGGACAATGCCAAAGTACTCTTTCCCGAACCGGTACGACCCAAGATGCCAACCTACGGAAATAATCAGATCGGGACTATCGCGTTGATCGGCTGTATTGACCTTTTCGCCGGGTTTGACGGAGAAATTCAGGTTATGCAGGACATCTGGGAGCTCGGGCTAGTAACAGATAATGAGGCAGAAGTAACGTGAGGACATCGGTACTACTTACTGCGTATCTAATCACAAGATTTTCGCATTCAACTTCTCCGTTGGATGGCCACGATACTGGTGGGCGCGGCTCTACGAATTCGGGGGGCTCTATTTCGAGGTCTGAGTATTCTTTGACCCGCTCAAGTGCAACCTGTTTATGGGATCAACTCCACTGGGTGGGCTGACGGAGGGAGGTGTCGCACCATAGACTGCTCGAGGCTAACAAACCGTCGAACCTATTATGTATCGTCGATACCTGAACACACAGATCATGAACGTGTCATACCATGAACAAAATCTATGTGTAAGGTCAGTATTTTGTTTGATATCGGACATGGGCGATACTCACGTCGTTCGTAACGGTGGATGCAAAAGCGAGAATAAAGCCCGCGAGGGCGGCGTCAATGGTCGGTGTAAGAATTGATACGAAGGCCACCAGACCAACGATGACAGCCGAAAGAAGGTTGAGTCGAATGGTGAGCCACCTATTCACTGTACGAAACATCATGAGGCGTAGGAGGATGGTCTTACACGCACTATACGCTTACCTCCCCACATCCAATAGAACGGGTTAGTATTCTGTGGTTCGTCGTCAGACAGTTTTCAGGGTACTGCCGCGGGTGTACCAACCGTATCGACACACCTCAGCATGTCACGCAGGAACTTCGAAGAAGCTCCAAAGGCACGAATAATCGTGACGCCGGATATCGTTTCGCCATAAATTGAATACAGAGGCGAGCGCGTGACCGAATCTGATGATGTTCACCCAACGTTGACAGAGAGGATTTAAGACACATAGACCTACCCAATCGTCGCATGTCCCGAGAGGTTTGGCCATAAGTCTATTTTTATATGAGTTGTAAATTATATGCGCGTACTATTGCAACCCACTTTCGACACTGTTAAAGAGAGAACTTCAGGACGTTTGCAGCGAGGTGGTCAAAAATTACTTACCGTTCCAGTACAGCGAGCCGATAACAAGTATGACTAAAAAGAATTGAGGGCCTCCAACGATGCTGAGAGTGATAAACGTAGTCGTGACAGAAAGGCCGTTTACTGTGCTACGACCAAAGTTATTTGAAAGACTGCTATCAATGCCTGCCTCAAGGTAAGATGGTAGTTGCTTGCGACATGAACGAGAGGCGTGACCTTCGAAGTCTTTCCCAAAGCGGTTAAGAAGTCTCCCACGAGAAACGGTGTCGTGGAACCGAATGTTTGCAAACAAGACGGTTTCCAGGAGCTCTGTCGTCGAATGAGTGCTACACAAACACCACGAACGGAGGACACGACATACTTTTATACAACACGGTGGATGCGCGGATTGAGCCCGTGTCTAGCATGTGGTAAGTCAACGTACGGTCGAGAGACCAGTCATTAAACGAACAAAGGATATACCAAGCGAACAGTCGTGAGAATAAGACCTATTCATCTCACGAGTTAATGATCGCGTGGACACTTATAACATCCGAACGAACCGACGCCAGTCATCTGTGGACAGGTAAACGATATAAGATAAACTCTGGAGTCAGGGATGCTCACCGCTGCGTATACTCCTATATAAAACATCGGACTCCGTGGCACACGATCGCCCTGAGAGGCCCCTGACCAGTAACTGCGAAGACATTTTAATCTGATACCACTGCGTCGGTCGATGGGCATACCTCAGCCAGCCGTTTTCCGCGACAGGGCTGGCAGCTGCGAACAAAAACGAAACAGCGAATATAAGCCAGTAAGGGTATTGCCCGCAGGCTTTGAAGTACGTCTCCCACACCGGGCGGCCAATTCTGCCTACTGCTCTCGTTTCCTCTTCAACCAACTTGCGAGGACCTTTCTTCTTGGGGCTTGGCTCTGCATCAACAATGGGAGTCTCAGCACCGGACGAACTGTCTTCTGATTGTATTTTGGTACTCGAGGGGCTGTCCACCCTAGTTTTGTCCTTTTCAGTTTGTAGGGGCATTTCCTCAATGATCTGTTCTGCCACAGCTTCTGCTTCGTCCCTGACCAAAGACTCACTCGCTCCGGACTGTGCGAGGCGGTCTATTACGCCAGACGACTGGAAACCTTGGCGATCACCGTTATACAGTACGCGACCGTTTTCCAGAGCCACGATATAACTAGCGCCAGGAGCGCACAGTTGCACATGGTGAGAGACGAGAATAACGGTCCGTCCACGCATCAAATCGCCTTTGAGACATTCAAAGTAGAGGTGATGAGCGGTATGTGCATCAACTGACCGCTTCAGGAATTAGCCACTGCTCGGCATCGGGGAAGATAATATGGCACTCACCGGCTGAAAGGACGTCATCGAGGAAGAGAGTGGATGCACGAGAGTAAACGGCTCGAGCAAGTGAGACTATGGAAAAACTACGATGGGGAATCTCGAACCGATCTGTTATGCGTAAAGAGCCTACCACGCGCTTTTTGTCCACCAGACAGATTAACCTATAAAACGCGTCAGTGTCGTCTGGCAGGGACGGGAGGCAGTACGCACACCGCGTTCTCCGATTTCTGATTCATCGCCGTCTTCGAGAATCTTGAGATCGTTCACGAGCGCGCACACCTCGAGAGTTCTCTGGTAGCGCTCCTCGACGTAGGGAAGGTTGAACAATATATTTTCTACGAAATTGGCCGTCAGCACGCTTAGAGGAGAGGCCGGTACCAGTATGTTACCTTTGATTGAAGCATTGCGCAACCATGCACTCTGAACCAAATAGAGGGATGGGTATTTAGCCATGGACTCGGTGAGTGAAAACTAATGCCGACCTGAGGAACATAGGCACAGACACCGTCGATAACCCATTCATCCGGTGAAGGAACGACACCAACGAAGGAGGCTATTGCGTCGGGCGGCGTTTGGGGGCATAACACCTGGCCAGTGAGAACGTCCACCTCGCCGAGAAGTGCTGTGCCCCATCAGTGGAAGTAACCGGATAAACTGCCATATCTGCACGTACCAAGGAGTAGGAGAGTTTTACCACTACCCAGTTTGCCACAGACAAGACTCAATTCGCCTTTAGGAAAGACAATGTTAAGATCCATTAACATGAACTTCGTCTTCGGTGTGGACGACGCGCTGGGCACTGTACTCGCCGTGGCAGTTCCAGAACGTGCACGGTCCCGTGGCCATGTAACCGTGGCGCCATGGAAGGCGATTGGAGAAGGGACTCCACCGAGAGGTGAAACTGGGGCAACCTCAACCGCATGAAGATACTTTTCAATGCGTCGGAGAGAAACGAAGGACTACAAGAAAAAATGAGGCAATGCGACAGCACGATGCCACTGGGCGAAAGCACCTGAAGCATGTTTATTAAAGTCTCAGGAAGCGCATTCAGAGCGAACTTCATCTCGGAGAAGACTGGAGAGACTCAATGAAACCCAAATTCGTTGACGTCATGAACAACACTTACCAGCAACCTACAGTTATGGCACAATCTTCATCAATGAGAGATTTACACCTATTGAAGGTTACACTTACGGAAGTAAACGCCACTGAGGGCGTCAGGATCTGGTTCTTAATCACGGCGAAATGGAAGAAAGCCACCAGGGTTACGATCATGGGTGAGGCATTCCTGGCATACCAAGTCGGAAGGAACTTGCAAGGAGAGAGATATTGCTCACCATATCGCATTCCAGAAAACCTTTTCGAAGTGCTTAATTGACCGACAGCCTTTAACATCATATGAGACCGCACCTCGATGATATAATTGAGCCTCTGGAACTTCAGCTCTTTTTCCCTGATCTTCAATATGCGTTTCTCAAAATTACGTTCCCACGCCATGAACTGAGACCATCAGATTTACGAGCTGAGTAGAAGGGACGGTCGGTACCTTCAACATCCGAATACCACCTAGAACCTCATTCATGAGAGCAACGCGCTCGTCCCTCGCCTTCATAAGATTCTCCTGTGCACCAACGACAACCGTGCCAGCAAAGTGATTCAACGGTAAGAATAGGCAAGTCACCGCGAGCCCCACGAAAGCAGATGAACCAAGCAAGCTATACAAAAAAATTGTGCCAATTATGATCTCGATAGGGGAATCTTCGACGCAGGTTGAGAAGGCAGGTACAGAGCCGCAAGCAGTTACGACGCACCGACAAGTGTGAAGATGTGCCAGCTAAATTCGCCGACTCTACCCACATCTGTTGTCATAAGTGTCATGATTTGTGCCTTGCTGGAAAAATCTCCTTCGTCATCCTTCTCAGAGCTTTCTGACGCAGGGTCGGTAATGTTCTTGTCCTTGGCCTTATTATCAGACGGACTTGAGGACGAAGCGACATCTTTTCTGACTAGCGTCTTGGCAAAAAGAATTGAGTTCAGCTGTACACGTATGCTAACTTGCAGCGTCGTAGAAGAAATAGACCACATTTGTCCATTAACTAATTTATGGTCAGTTCCGCGGTACAGAAAGACAGAGAGAATACATACCCAGATAGATGGACGCAGTTCCGACGAAGATGCCAAAAGAATAAAACCACCCCCAACTCCGATCGTGCCTTTCGGGATCCGTTTCGAGGTATGTGACCAGCTGCTGCAAGAAAAACGGAGGGACATAGAAAAGTACCGCTCCTATTGAAGCTAGGGTCATTTGTAGTGCAACGGTCATTCTGTTCACACGCGCAAGTCTGTACGCAAGCTCCCAGCCACTTCCAGGGCGAATATCCCAGAGAAGAAATTGTCTCAGGCGTATAGTTGAAAGCGTAGAGCGCATAGAACGGAAGAGATAGGTGGCACGCATGGCTCCCGGGACAATTGGCAGATCGCCAATATCTAGCGATTCGGCAGTGTTACCGAGCATCACGACTTTGGTAGTATACGAGAAAAGAAGTAGGTCCCAGACCGATGCGCCTGTATCCACGGTTAGCTATCGTATAGATGGGCAAGAAACACAAACCTGTGACACCGGAAACGTTGTCTATGGGTTGATTCGTAATTGCGGCCACAGTTTTCTCAGAGTAAATGCGCGAAACGGGAAAATGGAGAGCAGGGCCGAGCGGCGTGGTGACCGCGAGGAAGGTCGAGGACGCGTACAGACCGAGCACGAGATACCAGACAACTTGCATAAAGCGGGGTTGAGAACCATCGGCGAGTATAGAAGTGGACACTCGGTTACTGGGGAACAGTGCCGTGAACCCTAGTAACACAAAAGCGAGAGCTGAGAGTGCGGAGAGGTGAATCGTTCTTCTCGTGTGCGAATGGATTGTGCTTTTGCCGATGGACTGAGCAGAAAGGATACAGAGGTAGACGGAAAACGATACATGAAGTAGATGGGTGGCAATATTGGCTGAAGACGAGAATGAAATTGAATAGCCCAATGATATGGTCTGGAGGGTTACGATAACAGCAACAACAATGACAAGCAATGCCCCTCGGAGTTTTGTCTAGGATGGAATGGGTAAAAGGATGCACATTCAGACGACTGAACTCACGTTTGCCCAGAAACTAGCCTCATCTATGGGTTCACCGTCAATGATGTCTTCCGGCGAAGTGACGTCGAATGGGTCAGGTCGAGATTCCAATGGACTATCCAACGTTATGGGAAGAGCTATTTTCCCCCGCGCCGAAGCGGATAATCCACGGAAAACAATGCTAAGAAGGCCCGTGCCTGCGAGGGTGATGGCGACTGGAAGCTGGAAGTTCAATGACATGCCGGCGGCCGGAAGGATGCCTTTCCGTGCAGACCCCGCGTGAATCTCTACTGGGACTACCGTAGAGCAACAAGACGCGTTGACGTTGACGCGTCCGAGCGAATCAACCGTACTCGGGTCGGCCCCGAAGCTGACTCACTATCACAGGCCAACAAAATGATGGGGATTGTGATCTGATCGATTCATAGCATCGACGCACTTCCTCCATAGAAAATGTAATAGGCACCAATGCAGGAGCGACAGAGTTTGGTTGTGATCGATTGTTCACACGGTTCACCTTCCTTATTACGTCACTCGACATGGCCACCGAGCCCAAGGGAAAGCAGCGGCAGCCACCAGTCGTTCAACCAAGCTCAGGCAACTCGATCATCATCAACCCATGTCAACGTCTCAATCCCATTGTCGAATGCATCCGCAACGTTCCGAAGGAATTTGGCGACATCTCACCCGACTACCAGGTCGGCAGAACCACCGGTGTGCTTTTCCTCAGGTATCTTCGTCTTACTTATTCATTCTCCCGCGGACTGAGTATTATTCGATCGCAGCCTTGAGGTATCACCGTCTCCACCCAGAGTACATTCACCAGCGCATAGAACGTCTGGGTCAGGCATACAACCTCCGCATACTACTCCTCATGTGTGACATCGTGCGTCGCGCCCACCTTACTCCTATGTATCCCAGCTCATCCTTTCTCTCTTCAGTCGGAACACCAAGACCCAATTCGAGAGTTGACCAAAATCTGTCTGCTCAACAACATCACTGTCATCGTGACCTGGTCGTAAGCAGCCTCTCACCAGACGACGGAACCAGATACCTACACCACGAGCGTGCAGCGCAGACGAGGCAGGCCAATATCTGACAGCATACAAACAGTCTGAGCACCGCCCACCGACGCTGATCCGCGAGCGTGTCGACAAGACCCCAGATGCGCTCCTGCGTACAGGCGCTGACGAGCATCCCGCGTGTGAACAAGACAGACGTCGAGACGCTCCGCGCGTCATTTGGCGTGCGTCCAAACTGCTCACTCTCCCATCCCTTTCCTCTGACGCGTGTCTACCACAGAGCTTCGCGAAGATCGCGCAGGTAGACGCGGAACAGCTGGCGCGGCCTTCCTGGCTTCGGCCCTAAAAAGGTCTCCAGGCTCAAGGACGCGTTCGAGCGGCCCTTCCGTACAGGCGCTACGGGCGACGGTCCCGCAGCGTCTGCATCCGCGTCTACGTCTGCGACCGCCGCGGCACCCGCACCCGCTGTTTCTGCGCTTCCTAGTAGCAGCAGAGGCGGCGGCGAGGACGCGGTCTGGGACATCGAACTCGATCTCAACTCCCCGTCGCCTGAACCTGCGCCGGTCAAACGCACGCGCGAAGAGCGAGAGAGCCCGCCGTGGGACATCGAGGTCGACGAGGGTGCCCCGTTACCCTCCGGGGACGAGATCTCGATCTCGTCCTGACTCGGACGCAGACATCGCGCCTGCGCTGCGCGCGAAACGACGGCGGGCCTGACGCGTACCGCTTTGGCATTTCGGAAGGATGGGTTTTCACTGGTTACAACTACTACTAGTAAGTAATTGTGATAAACATGTAATCTGAGGCCTGAATCACAATGTCGGTGGCTCCGATGTACTCCTCCGCTCTCTCCCACCAAACTGAGAGCTAGCTTATCCCATGGCTCGTCCAGTCGCCTGCCTGCCGCTCCCACACGCCGTAAGTATAAATATGTATATAAATAAATATATGATGTGATATCAAAACAGTCAATGAGTGAGTATGCATGCGTCATCAGTGGCGCATCGGGGTCATATGTTTTGTTAGCATCTATTCTCAACGTCTAGGAGAAAGAAAAGAGCCCTGCCCTGATCCAATACAAAAAGTGAGGCGGTTCGTCTTCCCATCGCGAAAGCGGTGCGGGGCTATGGGCGAGAACGCACCCCTGCCGGCAGCGTGTATGGTGGCGGCAGCATGTCCGAATCGCCTTCCGGCCCCCTCAACCGTCGCGGGACCAGCAGCACCGCCTCTTCCTCCTCCTGCTGGTACAGTTCTTGAGACTGGAACGATAATCCAGCCTCTCCAAGCCGATTTGGCAGCAACGCGATGGGCGGCGGGGCCTTCGGGTCCGGCAGCGGGGGGAGCGGGCGTACCTTGAGCTTGCCCCTGCCATTGGACCTCTCGCTCTCCCTCGACCCCTTCTTCGTGAGTGTTCCGTCCGCAGATGCGGACGTGGGCGTCGGGGGGAGCGGCTGCGTCGGCGGCGGGGACAGCGGCGGGCCCAGCGTCAAGCGCTGTTGCGCCGAGCGCGGGCGCGGACGGCGCGGCGCGAGCATGTCGTCCGAGTTGAAAAACGGCAGCGGCGGCGCTTGTGCGCGGGGAAGCACAGGGTCCACCCGGCTGCCCCCGCTCCCGCGCGTGCCCCCCGAGCTGCCGCTTAGCCGGGCCGCGAGGCCCGGGATGCCTGCTTGCGGATGCGCTCGCGGATGGACCGCCGGCGTGCGGGCGGCTCTGGGGGTGGACTCTTTGAGGGTGGGGGTGGGGGGAGGGGCGAATTGGGTAGGGATGCGGTCGATTGTGTGGGCTCACAGCAGGCGCGTCGGCGTCGGTGGAGACGGGCCGCTGCTGCGCGGCGCGCCGTCTTTGTACGCGTCTGTGCCACAGCACGGTGAACACGACCTAATAGCGAGGCGCCGAGAACGATGGGCACTATTGCGGCGGCAAGCACGCCTCCTGAGGGGCTGTGGGGTCGCAGATGGGTCATTTTCAGAATAGGGGTGTCACGGACGGAGATACTCACGAAGACGATTTTGTTGTACTCGCGTTCGTTATCTCGGTATATCTGAGGATTTTAAGGCGAGGTGGCATACTTGCTGGGAAAGTGGAAGGGCACTCGAGGAGATGTGCCACGGGCGTTATGGAGCGAGATGGTTGTGGCGAAAAGAAAGAGTCGGTGGGAAGAGGTGTTCGAAAGCAGGTTCTGACCGTAACATGATCCCTGCACCGGGCGCGGAATAGTCCATCAACATGGAGCCTTTATACGAAGCTGTGGGAAGACCACGAGGTCGCGGGAGATAATCAAGCAGCGGACATCACGCCGAGGAGTTCGACGAAGGAAAAAGTAATCCCAGTAGAGCCCCACCTTTCGAGCCCGTGCCGGGAAAGTGGGTCTCTTCTACGTATGATTCAACGTAGCTCGCACAGCTCGCATAGCCCTGCTGATAGGGACAAACAAAAAATCAATATCACCAATCAAAACCGTCCCCGGCCAGTCAGGAAACCGCGCTGTGATCGGTATGGGGGCTAATGCTCTCCAGGATCTAGGGCATGATACAGTATCGATTAGCCACGAGACGTCGATCAGACCAGAGTGATTGTTATGGAGCTCCTACGCCGCATGGAAGCTGCGGAACATTCGAGCTGGGGACTGTTTACGTCCGAAATCATCCATGTGACTTAATAAGTTGTCGTAAAGGCATCGCATTCTCGTTGCACAGGTCGAGGTTCGTCCAGTTGAGAACCTTAATTAAGGTAGTCATGTGCGTAGTCCGAGGCACCTTTACTCCCACGGCGCTCTCGCTCTCCGCTCTAACCCAATTGCTTCGCCAAAGGCGCCCATGTAATCCGAAACACCACCGCATGCAGATGCTTGTACTGAGAACGCTTCGGGTAGCAGAGCTTCTAATTGCTGCTCGAAATGGGTGAGAGGGTATTGGGCGAATAACCAAGACGGTGAGAACCTACCCTGACTCGTTCTTCGGAAGCGGGATGTGTGTTAAGGAAAGAAACATTCATGCCGCCACCAGATTTTTCTAGAGCACCAAGGCGTTTAAACATCCTGCACGTAGCCAGCCAGCATGAGCGCTTCGAAAGGACAATAGGAATAAGAACGCACTCCGGCGCTGCGGTGGGGTTGAAGCACGCTTTAGCAGAGAGTTTCAGGCCAATCTTGTCCGCTACAGGAGGGATGACTTCAGCTAGGGCACAGTGGAACGGGAGAGGTACGAACCTTCGTACTCCTGCTTGCGCGAGTGGGGGAGGTCCATAAGTAGAGTAGTAGCCAACCCGCCGACTCCGGAAGGAAGCCCGATGATGTCGGCCAGCCAGGCCATAGCGATAAAGATCTTGGAGTAGGAGTAGCGCTCTGCGGAATGACGAGCGACTGCAAATACGTGATCCTCCAAAATTCATAACGCCCACATGCAAAGAACTCACCAACATGGCCTATCTCTTTAGACGGGATAAGGGTACATTTGAGACTGCGTATAGCCAATGGAACATACCGTGACCCAGTATCGCAGCCAACCCTTGCTCATCCTTCGCGACGGGGAGAATGCCAGTGAAAACAACGACCGTGCCTGAGGATAATAAGCGCCTGGACGTATGTCCAATCTGAGAGCACACCTGGCGCTGCCATCGCATTGACGACCTTCTTGTCATTCACCACCAGCAAGTTCCACTCCTTTCCAGAGCCTTGCGCCGCGCCATGCCCAGTGGAATCCGGATCCCACAAATCCGGAACGGCCTCCTCGGATTCACCATTGCCGGCCCCAAACACTGACTGTAGCATGCTGCGTGGGGGAGTGGGTACACGCCGATCGCCGCGAAGCGTGCCGAGATTGTTTGCCTCGAGTATTCGCGAGACGACGCGGTGAACGTGCTGTGTGACAACGTGTGAGGGCGGGAGAAGCTTTGCACGGTACTGCTGGGAGAGTTCGTCATAGGATGCTTCCCAGAGCTAAATAGACATAAGTGTCCGAAATGTGAACTGCCGGGACAGACGACCACGCACGGCGGCTTCGAACTTTGGGCTCACGTCCATGAAACGCCACCGGCCTGTCTCGGGGACCTGCTCAAGGCTGAGTAAATCAGACATGAAGAGATGTCAGATGGAAAATAGAAGATGATGACGCACTGTAAGAGATAGTACACAACAGAACCAACGCCTAAAGTGTAGATGATGACATCGCGTCTCTGAAACCCTGAAAACGATGGTGGCGGGCGGTTTGGATCTTGGTGGTTCGGGTGGTCATCAAATCGCGAATATTGTGCCCGACGAGCTGCGGATATCGAGATGTTCCGGTGAGGAGTTAAGGGCACTGTACGTCTAGGCGGTAAACGCGTTTGGACCCTGCTTTCTAAATGGCGAATCAGAGCGCTCGGGGTGGGTCGATATCTTGAAGAGCCAACAGCAAGGAACGGTAGGGCCTTGCGAATGGCAAACATGTAAGACTCGGAACTTGCAAACGTTTGAAAGTGAGATTAGAGGCAGCAGACGAGCAGTCTGGCGACGCGTCGCGGCGGCCCGACGCTGGGACCAGCCATGTGACATGTGTCAGACTCCGAGATCCCCACCACATCCGACCCGGAGTTACCACCCGTGCGCGCAGAGAGACTTGCAAAGACTCGGTGTGGAAGCTACGTGGTACGGTAACTTGACATTATTTTGGTTCTCTGGGGACTTTACGGACACGACAGGCATGCTAACGCAGCTAAGTTAGTTCAATTGGCTCAGACGTCCGTGTCGGTGTCTCGGTTAAGGTATATTGCACGGACTTACAACAAATCTGGTGAGTGGATACATTCGCTGCGTTTGGACGGTCTACCTCTGACGGAAAATCAGTACAGTATGCGATTTGTATCGTCATAAAATAGCAAAACACGTCCCACCGCTGTACCACGCGTGACCGGGGGCCGGCCAGTGCAGGAGTTTCCATGACTGGGCACGGACTCGGCCTAAAAGAAGGAAGAAACACCTGTTCCCTTGGTCTTGACACAGGCACATGTCCCGTTAGCCCTTTTCCGGTAAGGGCGTAGTGATTTATTTCGGCTGGTTATGCCTTAAATCGACGCGCTAGCGAAGGATCGAACGGGTCTCTTTTCCCTTCCCCCCTTCCTCAGCCAGCAGCTCGCTGCAGAAAATCGGACGCGATGAAATTGTCACTCTTTTCCATTCTCACATTCGTTTCGCTCGCGCACGCCAAGTCCCATGCAGCGCGCTCCCCATCCCTCAACAAGGCGCATGCTAGGTCCCTTGCGGCGCGTTCGTCATCCGTCAGCAAAGGTAAGAAATTCGAGCCATCCACGGTAGGGAAGATACTTATGACCCGCTTTTCAGCTGTGATTGCCCACATGTTTGAGTGGACCTGGGACAGCGTCGCCGCGGAGTGTACTACTTTTTTGGGCGCAGCAGGCTACGCGTTCGTTCAAGGTGACCATTTATAGCCTATGGGTGTGCCCACGCTTCGGTATTGACTATTCTTTAGTGAGCCCCGCACAGGAACACGTCCAGGGCCCAGAGTGGTGGACCGATTACCAGCCTGTTTCGTACACCCTCACGTCCAAGCGCGGCACGCGAGCCCAGTATGCAAATATGATCAGCACTTGCCATGCAGTTGGAGTAGGGGTCATAGCTGGTTCGTCGAGAAGTAAAGTTTTCTGACCTTATGGCAACCCGTTGATTTCCTCCCAGATACTATATGGAACCACATGTCCCAGGAAAATTCTGGGGTTGGTGTTGCGGGAAGCAGTACGTGGCTGGCCGCTGAGTGCCCACTTCACGATGACTCGTGTTGAGTTCTAAACTGTTTGCGACAGACTTCACCCACTACAACTATCCTGGCATCTACCAATACCAGGATTTCCATCATTGCGGCGGCGAGCCAAACGACAACATAGTTAACTATGGCAATAAAACTGAAGTGTGGACCTGCCAGCTCAATGCCCTCGCAGAGTGCGTGTCGACCTTCATGGACATTTTCTGACGTGCTGACGTTTGTCATGCGGCAGCCTGGCAACAGATACCGATTACGTCCGCCAGCGGCTTGCTGCGTACACAAATGATTTAATCTCTTTGGGTGTTGATGGTCTACGGTTGGACGCGTCTAAGCGTATGCACTGGATTTTTGCTTTTGGCAAGTTGAACTTGACGTCATGCGCCCACAGATATGGACCCTAATGACATCGCCAATATTTTGACTAGATTGACTACCCGTCCTTATATCACACAGGAGGTGACATTCTTATCGTCATTTCGGGGCCACTGTTTACCGAAAATGTAGGTTATATATGGTGCTGGGGAACCAGCTACCCCGGCCTTATACATTGGGAATGGCGACGTGCAAGAGTAGGGTCATTTCATATTCATTTGGTCTCAGGACTCATCTCTTCTCGTAGGTTCCGTTATACATATACACTGAAGGATGCTTTCCTCACCGGCGGCATATCTTTATTGCAAGAACTTGATAACCGAGGCTGGGTGGCAGGATCTGGTGCGAATACGTTTGTTAGTAACCACGATACCGAGCGGGTGAGACCGATCTATAACATCTCCCTGTTCAAGAGTATTGACACCTCGCGTAGAACAAGGGCTCTCTCAATGCTTACTCACCTTCAAATGCTTACATCTTGGCCACTGTCTTCTCACTGTATTGGCCGTCATCCCTATCTGCTCGGGAATTGCTCTTGATGTAATCCCTCTTCGTATGCAGCGCCCACCCTTACGGCAGGCCTTCTGTCCTCTCAAGCTACACCAACTTCTACAACAACGACGCGGGGGCTCCCAACAATGGTACGACCCGCCTTTTCGGTCAATGAAACCCCCGCGATATTGACCGTTTCGCTAGGTACGGGAACTTGCACTGGCAATGTCGGAGCGAACGGGTGGTACGCACAAGTCTCAATCATCGCGAGATGAAACGCGTTCTGAGCGTGAACGATCGTCGTTCCTTTGCAGGTTTTGCCAACACCGTTGGCAGGCTATTGCCGGCATGGTCGGATTCCGGAACCAGGTCGGTAGCGCGCCGCTCACAGGCTGGATCTCCCCGTCGTCCCAGCGTATCGCCTTTTCCCGTGGTATGAACCTCATGCATTACCTCTCTCTTTTCTCCACTTCTCACACGCGCGGAGTACAGGCTCGCTCGGCTTCGTCGCGATCAACAACGCGGACAGCGAATGGAGCGCGACATTCGTGACGGGCCTGCCGGCCGGGTCGTACTGCAACGTCGTCGACGGCACGTCTGTCGCCGTAGTGTGCACCGGGACTGCGTACGTAGGAAACCGTCGCCGATACAAGGACTAACAACATCACCTTTTGTTGTGTAGTTTTACGATCTGTAATGACGGCAGCCTGGTCGCCACCGTTGGCGCGCGCCAGGCGATCGCGGTGCACGTGGGCGCGCTGGGCAGCGGGACGGTCATGCCAAAGATAGCGCAGCAGGTGCCGGTGCTGTTCTACGAGAACGCGACGACCACATACGGCGATGTGAGCAATTCTTCGTTTTCGTCGTTCGTGTAGTTGGCACGCTTGCTCATCGCTGGCCCCAACAGAACATTTTCGTCGTGGGAAGCGTGCCGCAACTTGGAAACTGGGACCCGCTCAACGCGGTGAGTCTCCATGAACCAATCACGGACCGGTTCTGGTCGCTGATGACGTCACGCACGGGCAGATACCGCTTGACCCGACCAACTACCCCGTGTGGGCTGCGACGGTCTACCTGCCCCCAAACACCGCGTTCCAATACAAGTTCATCCGCAAAGAATCTAACGGCAATGTTCGTCTTTTTCCTATTCTCTCTATACACGCGCGACGGAGTACTGAACGTGGTGGATGGGATACGGACAGGTTGTGTGGGAGTCGGATCCCGATAGGCAGGACACAACGCCAGCTTCGGGAACACAATCAGTCGTGACGAGCTGGCGCTGAGCACATATATAGAACGATTTTGGCTCGTGCATATAGCATTTTTGTGCTCGTTTTCATGGCCTTTTGTTGATTTATTAGTTATTTTGGAGATACCCACATCGTAGTTTGTCGTTTGTTGAGGTTGGATAGGTATAGTGGACATGTGAGGCTGCAACACTGCATCTTGAGATGCCGTCGATGTTCTTGTTGGGCAGCATGTTCAAGTTGTGCTCGGCCTTATATTATGATGTTATAATACTTCCATCTCGTCATCAAGTTATTGCAGCACGTGTAAGCCCTCTGAGAGAAGTAATAGTCAGTATGTCGGCCTGAAGCTGAAGCTCTGAAGATCAGGTGAAGCGTTTGCGTTGCGCATGGCGGCCTCAGGCTCTGATCCCACAATTCAGAGGGAGGGTCAAGGGGAGAGTCTCATAACGTCTTTTAATAATTTATGATTTGGGTAGCAATTTTAATCTTAAAATAAATAATACTTTAGATTACCTTAATCTGCGCCTTGATCTGCACAGCACGGGACACCGAGATGCCAACTCGCCAGCCACATTCTAGAAAGCCAGATCGATCTGGAGCGCCGTGATCTCAACTGGCCACGCGCCACGCGCTCCGCGTTCGGGAGCAAAGGTGGGCAAGACCGTCCGCACTGGCATGAGCTGAGAGGAAGCTGACAACTTAAACCTGCCCTCCAGCCGTGATTGCCCAGATGTTTGAGTGGAACTGGGACAGCATCGTGGCAGAGTGTACTAACCTTCTTGGCCCTACCGGCTATGGCTTCGTTCAAGGCGGGCATTTGAGGCTTATCGTTGCGTCTCAGGTGCTGATCATTCATCCCTCAGTGAGCTCTGCGCAGGAGCGCGTCCAGGGACCCGAATGGTGGACAGATTACCAGCTCGTCTCGTACATCCTCACATCCAAGCGTGGCACGCGGGAGCAGTACAAGAACACGATCCGACATTTGCCACGCAGCCCGGCAGCCGGCGTCGGGGTCATCGCTGGTTCGTCGAAAAAGTAAATAACTAGCCTCATCACGACTCGCTGATATGCTCCGCAGACACTATATAGAACCACATGACTTCGCAGGATTCTAGGAAAGGTGTTGCGGGAAGCGGTGTGTGGGCCGCTCTGTTGTGCGGTGATCGCCCTTCGTTAGGTCTTAAACTGCGCCTTGTTTGCGATCCCCAGACTTCACCCACTACGACTATCCCGGCATATACAAGGACCAAGATTTTCACCATTGCGGCCGCGAGCCGAATAACACCATCGTCGACTATGACAGCAAAATCGAAGTGTGAACGTGCGAACTGGGCGGACTTGCGGAGTACGTGTCTGAGTTCGGGGGCTCACCTCAGGCTTGTGAATACGTGTCGTTGTGAACCAGCTTGGCAACGGAGACGGACTACGTTCGCGGGCGACTTGCGGAGTACACAAACGATCTTATCTTCTTTGGGAGTCGATAGTCCGCGGTTGGATGCAGCCAAGCGTGCGCACCGGATCTTCTCGCGTTCTGGGGCGTTTCAAGCTGACGCAATATACCCGTAGACATGGGGTGGTATCGCCGATATCTTGTCAAGATTGACGAGCCAGCCTTACGTCACACAGGAGGTGAGTTCCAGCTTACAAGGTGGCAGTCCCTGATTGTTGGTCCTGTAGAATAGGTTATTTGGAGTGAGGGGCAACCTGTCACGCCAGATTTGTACACAGGAAACGATGACGTGCAAGAGTAGGACTACCCAAATTCGTTCTCATCTCCCGAATCATCATTTCCTCACTCCGTAAATTCCGCTATACCTCTGCGCCGAGGGACGCATTTCTCGGCCTCGACGGCGGGATCTCCTCGTTGGAGGACCTCGATAACCGAGGCTGGGTGGCAGGGTCCAGTGCGAATGCGTTTGTCAGCAACCGCGATACCGAGCGGGTACGACCAACCAACTTGAATCTGATCTGTCGTGCCTCGTCTCCTACAGCGTTGACTCTGCGCGCAGAACAAGGGTTCACTGGACGTGTATTCGCCTTCGAATGCGTACACATTGGCCTCCGTCGTCTCCCTGTATGGACCCTCGTCCTTATATGCCCCAAGAATTGTTCCTGACATAATTCACTCGCGAACAGCGCGCATCCTTACGGCAGGGTTTCTGTCCTCTCGAGCTACGGCAACTTCTTCGACACGGATGCTGGAGCTCCCAACTCGGGTACGACCCACATTTTCTCTAATAATCGGACTCTCCCTCAACCCTTGGATTCTGATTCTCTTCCTCAGGTGCGGGGAGCTGCGATGGCGAGCACGGTGTAGATGGGTGGTAAGCGCGAGTCGCAGTCGTAGTAAGTTACTAGTAACGCTTGACAACATTGTCCTTTGCAGGCTTTGCCAACACCGCTGGCCGGCTATTGCCGGCATGGTCGGGTTTCGGAACCAGGTCGGCAGAGCACCGGCCTCTCCCCGTCGTCCCAGAAAATCGCCTTTGCGCGCCGTACGTATTTCACAACATTACCTCCCTGGTAACTCACGTACAGGAAACACAGGCTCAGATGGCTTCGTCGCGATAAACCACGATGTTCATGACGGGCCTTCCCGGCGGGTTGTACTGCAATGTCGTCGACGGCTCGTCGTCACCCGAAGGCACGTGCACCGGCGCCGCGTAGGTTTCGTTTCTACTTCTCCTGCCGATTCGCAGAATGACTTCCGATCCAGTCTTTCTTTTGGCTCTGATGGCAGCCTGGCCGTCACCGTTGGCGGCGCGCACCAGGCGATCGCGGTGCATACCGGCGCGTTGGGCGGGACGAGCGTACTGAAGACGGCGGAACTGGTTCCGGTGTTGTTTGGGGAGTACGCGACGACCACTTTCGGAAAGGTGGGCGCCCCTCCCTTTCGGGTCTCGTTACCCACCACTGACTGTTCCAACAGAACGTTTTCGTCGTGGGCAGCGTGCCGGGGCTCGGAAACTGGGATCCGAACAACGCGGTACCCTTGGGCATGATGGCTCGTTCTGGTAACTGATAACGCCACACGTTGAGATACCGCTTGATCCGACCAACTACCCCATTTGGATCGCAACCTTCCCCAAACACTGAGTTCGAGTTTTCGTTCATCCGCAAAAAGTCGGACGGGACCGTAGTGCGAGTACTGACACAACGGATGTGGCACGGATAGTTATTTCGGTTATTTCAGAGTCGAGTCGGCCTAGCGTTGACAGAACCCCAGCGTCGGGAATAGTGTTGTTCGTTGGCCGATGTAAAAAAGGCCTTACACCGCCCTTCCAGCTTCAAGGTACATCGTAAGTACTTCAAAAAATGCATAGTGTTAGACCAAAGTGTATGCAATGACACGGTGAATGTTATTTATTTATTTTCTGAATTGTGTGAAAATGCAACAGATTTCCAAATTTGCCTGTACCCTTGCCGCGTTCTAACATCTAAATGGCGAATCATAGTGCTCAGGGAGAGTTGACATCACGAAGAGCTAGCAGCAAGGAACTGCAGCACCCTACATGTGCGGCAAACATTTGAAAGTGAGATTAGAAGAGTAGGATTTGAGGCGCAGATGGGCATCTTTGAATTGCTGGAATGTACAATTTAAGAAAAGTGAAGGGAGGTAGAGTAAACTGCGCACAGTGCGTGGAAGTGTTAATCTACGAGAACTTCCACTTGTGGTTACAGTTTATGCAGCTGTCACGAAGGTCAAGGATGAGGAACGAACAAGATATACAAAAAAACGCACGTTACGAAAATCTATTGGTAGAACAGTCAGCCCAGCAAGTAAGTGTGATTCACTCAAGTATTGAGAAGCTGAAGATTGAGTAAAAACTCACAGGCATTATTTCGTCAGTGGTTGTCTGGTCTTGGCGGTAACGACATTTCCTCTGATATAAGAGGAGTGCGATAAGTCAGGGAGCAAAGGATCGCTCAAATAACATTCGTACCTGCTTGCAATAGCCACACTGGAAGGCATCTGTTTCCGTCTGCTGTTCGCCTGCGTCGAGAGATAAGTCTTCTTCGATCTTTGAGTCAGCCACCTTGCGTTCCTCCAAAGCCACTTCCTGTGGGATAAACACGTCGTCAAAAAGGAGAGTCGGTCTATCTATTTGAAAGATGAGACAGACCTGGCTGGTCATTCTTGCCTTGATTCTGCAAACGTTTGGGGGGTATAATCACTGCCTGTAATCACCGCCCGTGACTCTTCTGTGGGTTGTTCTTGTCTTTGAGAATTAAAAATAACGTCCGAATCTTTGACTTGTAAGTCGCGATGGTCTTTGCAAAACTCCGTGTGCACACGTTGCGTATGATCGGAGATCGGAGGCTGCGTATTATGTAATATTCACGGAGAGTTCCCGGCGGCCCGTTGTTTCCTTGGCGCCAATCGTTTCCGAGTTGGATGCTACGATCGATCGATCGGCAGCGTGCCTTACATAAATAGTACAGTAACTTACTAACTTACTGCAAATAACGACCGGGATTTGCCTCTCTTGAACGCGGAGAGATCTGTGACCACTAAGAAGACCCAGCATAGAGGCCAGTGGTACATTCTTTTGGTTCTTGTGTGTATGTCTCGGGAAATGAGTGCGTGCCAGCGGGTACGCGCACACGTGGTTCCGACACCCATTTGCTTGTGTCGGTGTCTCGACTCGTATACATTGCACAGACTTTACCATAAAGGTGAGTGAATGGTTTCTTGAAAAAATTCTGACAGAAAAAGTATCCTCGTGAAATAGCTCACGGCTGCACCATGTGAAACCGGCCAGTGCAGGAACTTCCATGACTGAGCACAAACTTGACCGAAAAGGAGGGCGAAATACCTGGGCCTTCTGTTCGACATCTCCCATTGGCCTCCATTTCCGGAAGGCTAATTCGTGATTTACTTCGGCTGGTTATCCCTTAAATCGACGGCACCAGCGAATGGACCGAACAGGTCCTTTCAGGTTTTCTCACTTTCCCTCTTCCTCAGCCAGCTGCTCGCCGCAGCAAGTTGGATGTGATGAGAATGTCACTCCTTTCAATTCTCACATTCGTCGTGCTCGTACACGCCAAGGCCCATGCAGCACACTCCCCGTCAGTCAGAAAGGCGCACACCAAGTCCCATACAGCACACTTCCCGTCCGCTGGCAAGGGTGAGCAAATTCAGATTATCCTCGGTAGGGAAAATACCTACGACCCGCTATTCAGCTGTGATTGCCCAGATGTTTGAGTGGGCCTGGGACAGCGTCGCTGCGGAGTGTACTACTTTTTTGGGTCCAGCAGGCTACGCGTTCGTTCAAGGTGACCATTTAAAGCCCACAGGTGTACCCGCACGGAACATGCTGACTATCCTTCAGTGAGCCCCGCACAGGAGCACGTCCAAGGCCCTGAGTGGTGGACTGATTACCAACCGGTTTCATACATTCTCACATCCAAGCGAGGCACGAGAGCCCAGTACGCAAATATGATCAACGCTTGTCATGCAGCTGGGGTGGGGGTCATAGCCGGTTCGTCGAGAAGAAAAGTTTTCTGGCCTCGTGACGACCCATTGATTTCCTCCCAGATACTATATGGAACCACATGGCCGCGGAGGATTCTGGGACTGGCGTTCTTGGAAGCAGTACGTGGCCATCCACTTTGCGATCGCCTTGCTGAGTTATATTTGCGACCAGATTTCACCCACTACAACTATCCTGGTATCTACCAGCGCCACGACTTTCATCATTGCGGTCTCGAGTCAAAAGATAACATCGTCAACTATGACAACAAAACCGAAGTGTGGACCTGCCAGCTCGCTGGCCTCGCAGAGTACGCGTCGACTTTCTCAAGGCCATTTTCTGAGGTGCTGACGGTTGTCGTACGGCAGCCTGGCAACAGGCACGGACCACGTCCGCCATCGGCTTGCTGCGTACACAAATGACCTGATCTCTTTGGGTGTTGACGGCCTGCGGTTGGACGCATCTAAGCGTACGCACAAAATTTTCTCACGTTCTGGGAAGTTTATGTTGACGCTGTATGCCTCCAGATATTAACCCTAAAGACATCGCCAGTATTTTGACTCGACTGACTGCTCGGCCTTATATCACACAGGAGGTGAGGATCTTCTATCACCACGTCGGAGTCACTGTTTACAGGAGATGTAGGTTATATATGGTGCAGGGGAACCCGTTACGCCGGCGTTGTACACTAAAAACGGCGACGTGCAAGAGTAGGACTATTTCAAGTTCATCTGATCTCGGGACTCATCTCTTCTCGTTCCGTAGGTTCCGTTATACCTCTACACTGAAAGATGCTTTCCTCACCAGCGGCATATCTTCGTTGCAAGACCTTGATAACCGAGGCTGGGTGGCAGGATCTGGTGCAAACGTGTTTGTCAGTAACCACGATACCGAGCGAGTGCGGCCATTCTATAACTTCTTCCTATTCAATAACGTTGACACTCTGCGTAGAATAAGGCCTCTCTCAATGCGTACTCACCTTCAAATATGTACACCTTGGCCACTGTCTTCTCCCTGTATTGGCCAACATCCCTTTCTGTTCGAGAGCTGCTCTTGATGAAACCCTCCCGTATATAGTGCCCACCCCTACGGTATACCTACTGTCCTCTCGAGCTACTTCAACTTCTACGACAACGACGCGGGAGCTCCCAACAATGGTACGACCAGTCTTTTTGATCAATGGACTCTCCTCGACCTTTACCGTTTCGCTAGATATGGGAGTCTGCAGTGGCAACGCCGGAACGAAAGGGTGGTACGCCCAAGTCAATCACCGTGGGATAAACGCCTTCTGAGCCTGGACGACCGTCGTTCTTTGCAGGTTTTGCCAACACCGTTGGCCAGCCATTGCGGGCATGGTCGGATTCCGGAACCGAGTCGGCAGCGCGCCACTTACAGGCTGGGCCGCCCCTTCACACCAGCGTATCGCCTTTTCTCGCGGTATGAACCTCACGCATTACCTGTTTATTCTCGTCTTCTCTTGAAGGGAGCACTCACGCGCCCGGAGCACAGGCTCTCTCGGCTTCGTCGCGATTAACAACGCGGATAGCGAATGGCACACGACATTCAAGACCGGCCTGCCTGCCGGGTCGTACTGCAACGTCGTCGACGGCACGTCCATCGCCGGAGTGTGCACTGGGACTGCGTGCGTAGGAATCCCTCCCGATACAAAAAAAAAAAAGACTAATAACCTATTTTATGATTTTGTGCAGTTTTACAATTAGTAATAACAGCAGATTGGCCGTTACCGTCGCCTCGCGCCAGGCGATCGCCGTGCATGTGGGTGCGCTGGGCAACGGGACGAGCACACCGAAGACGGCGCAACAGGTGCCAGTGCTATTCCACACGAACGTGACGACTACATATGGCGAGGTGGGCAACCCTTGGTTTCATCGTTCGGGGGTTGCAAGCATGGAGGCTTATTTATTGTCACCTTTTCCCAACAGAACGTGTTTGTCGTTGGGAGTATGCCGCAGCTTGGAAACTGGGATCCGTCCAACGCGGTATGTCTTCCCATGGGCATGAGGACCAGCTATGGTCGCTAACATCATCACGTACGCGCAGATACCGCTCGACCCGACAAACTACCCCATGTGGGCTGCGACGGCGTACCTTCCTTCGAACACGACATTCCAGTTCAAGTTCATCCGCAAAGTATCTAACGGCACTGTTCGTCTTTTTCTCTACGCACGCGCGACGGAGTACTGAACATGATGGGTCATGGACAGGTTGTATGGGCGTCGGACCCGAATAACCAGGATACAACGCCGACATCGGGAATACAGTCAATCGGTGAGGTCACGGTGGCGCTGACCACGAATGTTGCCATATCGGAAAGGAATTCGGCTTGTGCACATAACATTCCTGTGCTCGTTTTCTCGGTCTGGTTGATTTATTGTCTATTTTAGAATACCCTTGAGGATACCCGTAGCGTGGCTCGTCGCTCATTCACGTTCGTTCAGGTCGAGGCCTCGTTGAGGCTGGCTAAGTGCATTCAGTTGAACACTATACCACTGATCTTAAACCGTCATTGATATTTTCTCGGAAACGACGATACCCCATTTTACTGTAATATTCTTGGTAATAGTCTAGCGTTACTCTATATGCCTTTTTACAGTAAAGTTGCATCGATATCTCGGGCTCGTTGCGGAGCTTCTCATAATGCCTTTTTGGGCGGGGTTCAAATATGTTTTCCCACGGATGACGTCTCGAAAGTCACGGTACCGTATCGATCTCGTTTCCCCATCTCGTTTCTTTCCTATGCACCTTTCCAGACCATTGTGGATCACTTCAGGGAGGACAGCACAGTCAGAGCTTATAGTATCCGGAGGCAACTTAATGTACTACTACGAATGGCGAGCAGTGTTCCCCGACCTCCAGCCCACTGAACCATGGATGCATGCGGCCACCAACACCATTCAATCTCGCACTGGGGTTACCGTCCGAAGACTGGACAGTTCCGAATAGCCCGACATCGAAATCGATGGCGCGACATGGCACGAGTTTATCAGATTCGTCTGCCCCGCGCTCGCATCGCTCATAAGTCCGTCGAGGAGCATGCAGGTTTCGCATTTACCTCGTTCATCAAGTCCCATACGAAGGTTACCCTTGGACCTATGGTCTCCAGCACTGCATGCGCAGTCAGGTCGGTGGGATTACAACCCACCCGAGGCGTATCAGGTGCCGTCTCCGCTCTCCGCACAGAAGAGTTGGTTCCAGAGGTCAATCCAATCTTTGGTCCGCTTCCAGTAGCTTCTCGATACTTAATAGCTTGCAGGCCCGCTTTTTTCTGAGCTTCGTCAACACATGGCGGCTATATGCGTTGCGCTCCTCCTTCTGACTTGCTCCCTGGTTGGTTGTGAATCGTATATGAAACAAGATGACCCGCGGGTCTGGTTTGCGAATTGTACTACTCCCTCGTTTATCCGGACATGTGGACATGCGTCGAGAATTACGAGTTTAATTACTGGTACTGTCAGCAAACAATCTGAGGAAGAGCGTTGATTTGTTGGGCTTCCCATGTGCTCGCCCCTAACCACCAGGCGCAAATGCGAATTGGCTCAGACTTCCATTTCGACAACGTCGTTGCTTTGTTGCTTTGGCTCATACTGCTCAAGGTCATACAGTATCACGAAGGAATCCAAAAGCAAACCTCGGTGAGCGGTTACGAATTCGTTTCGTGTCTACCCTCGATCGAAAAATAGCAACACAATGTGTATCATAAGGTGTGACATGAAACTATTGAAACATATGCCGCGGCTGCGCCACATGGGACACGGGGGGGCTGGCTCGTCAGCCACGCATTCTGGGAGCAATCTGGGGGCGCTGTTTAAAGTCGACTGGCAGCGGCCAGCCTAAGTCTATTCACCTTCGTTTTCTTTATAGTCATCAGCTTATAGCAGCAATTTCGACGCGATGGCTATCTCTCTTGTTTCAATCCTCTCGGTCGTTGCCCTCGCGTACGCCTGGCCCCATGCAGCGCGCTCTGCGTTCGAGAAAAAAGGTAGGCGAGATCCGCGTAGGCAGAGAGGAGGCTGACAACCCGCCTCCCAGCTGTGATTGCCCAGATGTTCGAATGGAACTGGGACAGCGTCGCGGCGGAGTGTACTAGTTTCCTTGGCCCCGCCGGTTATGGATTCGTTCAAGGCGAGCATTCGAGGCTTATTACGTGTCGAATGCTGACCGTCCCTCAGTGAGCCCTGCGCAGGAGCACGTCCAGGGCTCTGAATGGTGGACAGATTACCAGCCCGTCTCGTACATCCTCACATCCAAGCGCGGCACCCGGGAGCAGTACGAGAACATGATCCACACTTGCCACGCAGCCGGCATCGGGGTCATCGCTGGTTTGTCGATATCTAAAGGGCTATCCTCGTTACGACCCGCTAATATGTTCCCCAGATACTATATGGAACCACATGACCGCGCAGGATTCTGGGAAAGGTGTTGCGGGAAGCGGTACGTGGGCCGCTCTTTTGTGCGATGATTGCCCTTCGTTGGGTTTTTACTGCGCCCGTTTGCGACCCCCAGACTTCGCCCATTACGACTATCCCGGCATATACAAGGACCAAGATTTTCACCATTGCGGCCTCGAGCCCAACGACACTATCGTCGACTTTGACAACAAAGTCGAGGTATGGACGTGCGAGCTCGGTGGACTTGCAGAGTGAGCGTTTGAGGTTCCAGGCCCACCTCTTGTGACCACGCTGACGTGTCGGCATGCATCAGCTTGGCAACGGAGACTGACTACGCTCGCGGGCGGCTTGCGGAGTACACGAACGATCTTATCTCTCTGGGAGTCGATGGTCTGCGGTTGGACGCAGCCAAGCGTGCGCACCGGATCTTCTCGCGTTCTGGGGCGTTTCAAGCTGACGCAATACACCTGTAGACATGGACCCTGATGATATCGCCGATATCTTGTCAAGATTGACGAGCCAGCCTTACGTCACACAGGAGGTGAGATTCAGCTTACAGGATGGCGATCCATGATTATCGGGCTCATGAAAATAGGTTATTTGGGGTGATGGGCAACCTGTCACGCCGGATTTGTACACAGGAAACGGCGACGTGCAAGAGTAGGACTATCCAAATTTGCTCTCACCTCCCGACTCATCACCTCCTTGCTCGGTAGGTTCCGCTATACCTCTGCGTTGAGGGACGCATTCCTCGGCCTCGACGGCGGGATCTCCTCGTTGGAGAACCTTGATAGCCGAGGCTGGGTGGCAGGGTCCAGTGCGAATGCGTTTGTCAGCAACCACGATACCGAGCGGGTACGACCAACCAATCTGATCTGCCGTGCCTCGCCTTCTGCAGTGTTGACACTGCGCGTAGAACAAGGGATCACTGAACGTGTACTCACCTTCGAACGCATACACGTTGGCCTCCGTCTTCTCCCTGTATGGACCCTCGTCCTTATCTGCCCAAAAATTGCTTCTGACGTAATTCACTCGCGTACAGCGCGCATCCTTACGGCAGGGTTTCGGTGCTCTCGAGCTACGGCAACTTCTTCAACACGGATGCTGGAGCTCCCAACTCGGGTACGGTCCCTATTTTCTCTGATAATCGAAATTACACAACCTTTGGATTCTCCTCTCCAGGTGCGGGAAGCTGCAACGGCTCGCCTAGTGCGGACGGATGGTGAGCGCGAGTCGCAGTCATCGTCGTCACGCCTAACAACTTGAACCCTCGTCCTTTGCAGGCTCTGCCAACACCGCTGGCTACCTCTTGCCGGCATGGTCGGATTCCGGAATCAAGTTGGCAGAGCACCGGTCACGGGATGGATCTCCCCGTCGTCCCAGCAAATCGCCTTTGCACGCGGTATGGACCTCTCAACCTTGGCCCCCTGGTAACTCACGCGCGCGTGGAAAACACAGGCTCGGATGGCTTCGTCGCGATCAACAACGCGGACAGCGCGTGGAGCACGACGTTCATGACGGGCCTTCCCGGCGGGTCGTACTGCAATGTCATCGACGGCTCGTCGTCCCCCGAAGGCACATGCACCGGGACCGCGTACGTTCCTCCCGCCGATTCGCAGAACGACCAACTTTTAATTTCGCCGCAGTTTTACTATTGGCCCTGATGGCAGCATGACTGTCACCGTCGGCGCGCATCAGGCGATCGCGGTGCACACGGGTGCGTTGGGTTACGGGACGAGCGGGCCGAAGATGATGGTGCCGGTGTTGTTCAACGTGAACGCGACGACCACTTTTGGAGAGGTAGGCCTCCCCCCTGTTTCGTCTCTGATCACTGACATTATTGCAACAGAACATTTTCGTCGTGGGTAACGTGCCGGGACTCGGAAACTTGGATCCGACCAACGCCGTGCGTGTTCGGTTGAATGAGGGCCGATTCCGGTGGCTGACAACGCCATGCATGCGCAGATACCGCTTGATCCGACTAACCACCCTCTGTGGGCCGCGACAGCGTACCTTCCTCCAAACACCGCATTCCAGTATTCGTTCATACGCAAAGAGCCGAACGGCACCGTAAGTTATTTCGCCTCTGCTCGTGCGCATGCACCTGTAACTTGAACCGAGCGCTGATATAATGGAATGGATGGGGCACGGACAGGTGATCTCAGAGTCGGCTCCGGCTAGGGAGGACATAACCCCAGCGTCGGGTATACTTTCGATCGTGACTAGCTGGCGGTGATCAGGAATGGTGTCGTATCATGCTTCTACGCATGGCATTTCAGTTTCCTGTCTCTTATTTATTGATTATTTTGTGATGCCCATAAATTAAAGAGTTTATTTCTCGTTGAGGTTGGGCGGATGCAGCGAATATGCAAGCACTGGGAAGTTATGTTAAGTTGGTTTTGGGACGCCGTCGATGTTCCTAATATCACACCAGCTAAGCACTAAAGCACTGATGAAGTGTTCTCTGGTGAGGAGATAACGACTGATGTAGTCTACACAGATCTTGTTTTTGTTTGGACGACATGATGGCATTCGATTACTTGTAATCTAATAAGTCGTCAATACGAATATTTTTCCTATCTCTTAAGTGTTACAGGGCGATTAGAGTGCCGGCGCATAGTGGTGAATCGCTCAACGGTTGTCACTGACTAGTCCTCTAAGCATAGCGAGTACAGGCATGGCAACACCTCGGCAACCATCGCCTCCGTGATGTCTTCGAGCGCAAGAGAGACACGTCCCGCCAACCGCGCCGACATACACGCAGCGTCTCCACAGCGATGAATGGGCGGAAGAGTTCTCGCCATTCTTGATGGTCCACATCGTCTTGCCATCCGCGTTGTAAAGCGACCTCATCGATGGAGAGTTGGCGCACGCTGGAGAGCATGGTGGAGCATTGTATGATAAGCTGGGTATCGCTTGCCAATCTAACCCCTGGCATGAGATCTGAAAGAGAAGGCAACTTTTACGGGGCTGTTCTCGACGACAATTATGGCGGACGTTGACACTGTTCCCACCAAAACCTACGTCCGCGCTCTTGAAGAAGGCTGCCTGGAGATTTCCCACACGACTGACGAACTCGGAAAGTTGGGGAATTTCGAAGACCAGTTGATTGAAATACCTTATTTCGAAGGAAGTGAGCTCAGGGGCGTCTATTCGGGTCACGAGCGCCCTTCAAATACTGCAAAATTCGAAGAAGGTGAGCAGCAAGGACAGCTCGCGCTTGGGGAGCGGGGCGTCTTTGATCAGGGAGAGAGGTCGGCGATTGGAATCGAATGGAAAGGGCTTTGAGCCTAGTCAGTGCGGCTAGACTGGTTACTATTGCCTCCGGTGAAATATAACCAGTCTGGGATATCTTGTCGAGTTTGAGAGTGACAAGGAGTGTTGGCAGTGCTGGAAATGGAATGCTGACCAAGCAGATCCCGTAAACGTGGTAGATCCCCCCGAGAATGAACAGGAAGGACAGGCATATCCCCGTCTTTCCGAAAGCCGAAGGCGTGTCAGCTCCGTAAATGGCTCTTGCGTCGCGGTGGCCATCTTTCCCAATAGTGAGCTCGTGACGACAATCTCGATGCGGCGTAGACGATTGGGGTGCTCGAAATGTCATCGTCTTCGTCGTTTGGAGCAGCGCCGTAGTAAGAATAGATGAAATAGTCAACGATGACAGGATAGGTCGGCCAGTAGCAGATTCTTCCTGGCAGGCGTTCCGTCTGTACAGAGAAGTTCCAGATTGAGACGGCGTGGTGATGCAAATATGATACGTCGCCATCGTCGGCATACGTGCCCCAGTTTGTTCCGGCCGCATACAGGGAGAATCAGCAGCGCATAGAAATCCATTCGAGAAGCCAAATATTTCTAGAGGGCACTAATCTGGAAGAGCGCCGATTGTTAAAGCGATGGTCGTGCCATCGCAGGTGCCATAGAGAACTTGGAGACGTACCTCGGACCCGTATTCTCCTTGATTTCTTGGGGTGATTTCCAGCAACATTTGAGCTGCTGTAAAGCCCGCGTGTCCGAGTCGAAGTGCCGTGAAAGGGTGAATAAGAATAGCAAGATTACACGGCGGGGCATGGGTCGAGTTGGCTACTGAGTACTGAGGAACTAGCGGCAAGTCCTTGGTCAATCGGTCGAGTGATGCGAAAAAAGGAGACCATATACACACCATTGAGAGCCCATTGATGGAAAAAGAGGGGATACCCCGACAATTTGAGAAGTTGCTCTTATGCATACACGAGTATCCCTTGCGTTTCCTTTTCTCGATGTACACAGCACCACACCATGCTGCGCTTGCCGACTGCTGCCCAAGGTTTGTTAGCAACCACGATCTCCTCCCATCGGGCTCACGTACAGTACTGTAAAGCGCCAACGTGCCAACTCTTACGGCAGGTGTTCCGTCCTCTCGAGCTGTTGTTATTGTATCTTCCACGACACGAATGAACTCCCAAAAGGGTACGACCCACGCTATTCTGATAAATTGAACCTTTTTTTTCAAGTTCTTACCAGGCACGGGGACCTGTGTGGTGAGGTGGGAAAGACGGGCGGTAACTTGGGCGGTAAGCGCAAGTCCTAGCCATTCGTGAGATGCAAAGCCACGGACCTGAATCGTCGTCCTTTGCAGGTACTGCCAACTCCGCTGGCTTGGCTATATGCACCTCTCGACCTCGCCTCCCCTTCCCATGGCAACCCGAAGGGGGGGTAAGTGACGCGTTTGGGGACATGGCTTCGTCGCGATTAACAACGCAGGGCGAGTGGTGCACGACCGACGGTCACGATGGGCTTTCCCCGCGGGTCGTCTGTACTGTACTGCAACGGCGGCTCGTTGTCTATGAGGGCACGTGCACCGTCGGGACCGCATTCGGCTCCACTCTTCTGCCGGGGTTGCAGATTAGTCATTCATTGCAGCTTTGCGACTGGTTCTGACGATATAGCCTGGCCGTTACCCGTCAGCGCGCACCAGGCGATCGCGGGATACATTAGCGCGTTGGGCAGCGAGCCGAAGCACGTTGCCAGTGTGTCGCTCATCAACTCGAGCGCGACGGCCACTTTTGGAGAGGTAGCCTCGCTGATCGATGACTCTCAATGTCCCAAAGCAGAATCTTTTGTTTTTTTTTTTCGTCGTGGACAGCGTGTCGTAGCCTGGCAACGGGAACCTCGTCCGACGCGATATGTCTTTCTTCCCTCCAAGGCATGGGGACCCGTTCCGGTCGCTGACGACGCTACGCACGCGGAGATACCGCTCGATCTGACGAACTGCCCCGTGTGGGCCCCAACGGCGTACAGTACCTTCCCCCAGTATTCGTTCGTCCGCAAAGCGTCGAACGGCACCGTGTCATTTCGCCTCTGCGCGCGTACGCGTGACATGATGGAATTATGTGTTCTATTATAGTTGCCTTCGGCTAGGGAAGACACAACCCCAGCGTCGGGAATACTTGTCGATCGTGACTAAGTTAGTTCATGAATGATGCCACATCGGCGACGAACTGGCCCCCGCTTTGCTCACATGCATTTCTGCGCTTGTTTTTACTTTACCCATAAATCACAGCAAAGCGCTTGGTTGTTGTTGGGGGCTGGGGAGGTGGGCGTTCGCAACTTGATGCGCTTTGATGGATTAATCTTAAGATGCCGTGATGTTCAATGCTGATAACAGGTTACGTAGCCGAGTTTGACGGTAATAGTGTCGTAGGCTGTCATAACTGTATGAAAAAGCTTTTTTATGACAGTTGGGCAGTGATCAATCATAACCAGGTGTATCGAAGCTATCATAAGAGCGTGTTCGTACACGAGCAATAGAGCGACTGTACATATGAAGAGATGCATGTGCATGGTTTCACTACAGTAATATCTACGCTCGTGGACTCTGGCTGACGCTCATGGTACCTATATGTATATATGAAGTGGATGTAGTGCGATTGTGCGCTTTGGCGAACCGATGGAGAAGAGAAGCGGATCTAGACAGGGAGCCCGCGGGGCAAAGCGCACAGATAATTGGTTGCCAGAACGACGACGCTTTATTGACGCCCGTGTGAAGGGTGCGCAAACTCAACATTTCTCTAATTTCACATACCCTTCACCGAACCCGGGAATGTCTTCGTCAAAGGTGGGACCCAGAAGATCGTCAATCCGGCGGGAGGAAGGGCTGCTCGATCGTCAAGACGTGGACGGAATCAGAATCGAAGGACCAAGATCGGCGTGAATGCGTGACCAGCAGCCACTGGCATGGCCACCCATCTCCGTAGAACCTCGGAAATTAAAATTTATCTTCTATTGCAAATCACCCTGCACACGGCTTCAAAATGTTCATTCGCACTCCACTTGGACGGTCTTGCTTCTGGCATATCTGTTCCCTTTCCCCCCTACGACTCCCTCTTCCTCCTCCTTGCATCATGCCGTCCTTCATGCGTAGGTTCAAGCAGTCCCAAAATCTCGACATCAAAGACACGCCCAGTCTCGTGCATTCACCATCTACGATCTCGTCAACATCTCAATCCTCGATCTCGATATCCTTGCGCCGGCGGATGACAACCTTTACTTCCAAGTTACATTTTCGCAGGGGTCGAGGACGCCCCTCCTCCAAGGCTATTTCCCATATATCCAGTGTCCCATGGGACCGCTCTCCTAGCCGCTCGCCATCGCCTGCATCTTCAGATATCCGTCCTCCCAGCGGCCTCGGGCGACGTGCTAGCATTATCTCCGAGCTGGACGTGGCCTGCACTGATTCGCCTGTCTCACCTACCTTCCCGCGCATGTCCGGGATGTTCCCAAGCGTACCAACATACACCGTCTCACCCAACGCACGGTCCTCCTTCCAGACGCACCCCACCCGCGCCCGCACACTCAGCTCACCCGCATTCCTACACTCCCCGACCGAGTCCACGCAGGCACCTCCACTGCCACATCCGCCCCAGCGCATCATAGTGACTTCCCCACAGGTATTCGAGCCGCGCACGCCACGGCTCGCCCGACAGAAGGCGCGCCAGAGCCCTCCGATCCCGCTCTCATTCGTCTTGGCGCACGTCCCGCGTTCGCGGCTGCCCATCCTTGCCCGCGTCTCGAAGCGCTTCAGCGCCGCCGCGCAGCTCGCGCTCTACCGCACGCTCGAGCTGTCCGCAGACGACGCGGACGCCTGCGTCGCGCGGCTAGCAGGCGCGCCACATCTCGCGGCGCTCGTGACGACGCTGACGCTGCGCGCCTACCCGCCTGCGCACGGCCCGTCCTTCGTACTCGCGCTGGCGTTGGCGCTCCGCTCGATGCGCGCCCTATCGGCGCTGACGCTACCAGCCTTCGACGCGGAGTTGCTCTCCGCGGCGCCGGGTACGCTCACGCACCTGACGCTCCTCGCAGACACGCTGCCCTACGCATTCTTCGACGGTTTTCTCGCCGCGCCCGCGCGTGCGCGTCTCACCCACCTAGCTCTACCCCACTTCGTCGGCGTGCCCCCCGCAGCGCAGGACGTCCCATCAGCCGCCGTGCCGCGCCTTGCCGTACTCGATAGCAGTCCTGGCCTCGCGGCCGCGCTCGCTCCTGGTCGTCCGCTCCGCCGCGTGACGCTACACATTGCGAGCACGTTGTACGACGGCCTTCGCCCCGCGGCCCTGTTTGGCGCGCTCGGCGGCGCGCTGAAAGAGCTCGGACTCGTACTCGCGCCCGACGTGGACGTGCGCACGCGTGGGCGGTTATTGGGCGCGCTGGGAACTACAGGCGCGGGATTGGAGGTACTCGAGCTGAGTCTCGACGGCACTTCAGATGAGGTACGCGTCGGCTGTCCCCCCTCGGCTCTTTCTCCGACTGATCAGTACTAGGTCTCGCTTCAAGCGCTGTACAAGCAAGTCGGTTCTCTATTACCGAACGTGCAGGCGCTCCGTACGCTCCGCCTGCGGACTTCTCTGCCGACCGAGGCTGCGAAGGCGGAAGAAGGCCCGTCGCGTCTCGCGCTGTGGACGCGACCTCCAGTAGGATCGGGATTACGCTGCGTCGTGTTTCCTTCGGGGGCTCATTGGGAACTCGAGCGAGGGGAGTGGGTACGCGTGAACTGAACTCATGTAGACTCGGTTTTCTTCTCTTTTGGATGTTTTCTTTGCGCACATATTTCTCTCATTCGATCGCCACACTCATTACGACTTTACCTTTTTTCAATGGTGAAAAGGGTTCGGGTCCCCATCCAGACGGCCACACGCTCCTTTTTGTTGATCCTGCACGATCGCTACCCGATATCCTCGCATTATAGCTGTCTATAGTTCCGTCGTAAAGCTCATATTCATCACGTTACTCCCACCGTGTATATAACACGTACTGACTTAAGCAACTCATCAGCTTGTCTAAACTGTTCCAGATCGCGCGCTTCGCTCCTCTTGAGAAGAGCTGCACTACTTATTGGCCAAGTACAATACAATCGAATTCACGACGAATTTGCAGCGCGCTTGTATCAGAAAAAATATACATTTACACACACTGGTATTTCCGGTGGAGGATAAGTAGATTACATTGAGAGACGTTACTCTACTGCACCATAAGCTGATTTCAGCCAACCTAATCGAACCGACCACACCTTTCGGAAGTTCGATTTTAACAGTGACAGTGAATACGCATTTCAGTTGATATGATGCGATCGTCTACGCCCCCGCGCGGCTTGTACACCATGAGAAGGTGGAGGAGTACGTTGGTGCCAAAGGCCCGATACCGGGGACCGAGACCGAATCGTTGGGGTAGTGGTGCGGAGGAAGGTGCGTCAGTCGGGTATGTGAGAGAAGGGGCGGAAGACACGCACCGATATTGTTGAGCGCGAACACGAACCACCCAGGACAGCTTGCCCTCCGCCTCGTACCATCCTCCTGGACCAGCCGGGTAGAGTCTGGGCTCAGATAACACCGTCCTGTCTTCGTGATGCGGGTCCCGCGGCAGAGAATGGGTGGGGCGGATCAGGGGTTAGGTTGGCGGGTAAGAGGGTATGCTCATCCTCTGCGTCATTGGCCCTAAAATCAAGTAGGGCACCTGGACCCTTTTTAGAGTTCTGAGCCAGACCGACGTCCTGAGCGAAAATAATTGGATGCGTACTTCATTTGAGGGATAGGCTTGGTTTGTCGTCGTTGAGAAGGTCACAAGGGTGATTGGAGAGTTGTCGAGCCGACTGTTTCTGATGACTTGGAATTGGTGTAATCAAGAGGGATGAGAAAGGTTGAATTTTGGGAGAAACGCCAACCGTGACGGCCACAAGTCGAGCTAATCGGCGAGGTCGACTACCCCGTGTCATCAGAGAGTGACGGGAGTTGTGTGTTGAGAAAGTCACGTGGCGGGTTGAGTAATGCCGCTGTGCGTCTCTGTACTTGCGTCTTACCTTCATCCGTCGCTCGTACATCCATCTGCTTCATCAGAGTTCTTCACACAGCTCTCAAGCTTAAACAACCAAATTTATCATATCTTGCGATGGAATCGAATTCACGATCTGTAACTGATGTGGACGATCAACCTGAGTTAGTCGAACAGCTTCCTCTCGAGCATAAGCTGACCGATTCACGAACAGAGTTATTCACTTGAAAGGTATACAGGACTTACCATTGTTTCTGAGAAGAATTTATATAGTTGCGTAGAAATATCTGTCGATTTTATCAAGAAACGTCCTACATCCGATCTCGAGCTCGTGTTCAAGGACGATGCCGGCGCCACACGCAAGTCTGACAAATTCAAGAACGGCGCCCGTGTTCATTGGGACGTCAACATGTTCGTGTCATCGGCCTTGTTTGCACTCACCGTCGAATGCTAATTTATTCCGTGTAGCTATCTTAAGAGCTACACCAGTGCTACGTTGACCATTCAGCGACTCGGAGGACTTTTCGACTTAAGGGTTGCTAAGGTTGCTCTCGAGTTTAAGCCATACAAGTTCGGAGACGACAAGGTTGTCCGTCTGGAAGGTGGTGATGTTTTGTTCCCAGTACAGTCCACTTCTTGCTAAGCGGCTTCACAGATAGCAAGCATCGCGTCACCGTGACCTTTGTGTACAGGAAATCTAAATCCGTGAGTCTTTGGTTGTTCTCTGGTGCCAGAAAGCCGTCGAATTCCTCCTATAGCCGGCAGACGTCACTCGCGTTCTTGGCTCTCAGGCCACCTTCACAAACACCATCGCTCCAATGAACACACAGCAGCCGCGTCGTCGAATCCCAGAAGTCCAGTTTCGAGTGCTCATTATAGGAAGGGCCAACGCAGGCAAAACGTCGATCCTCCAGAGAATCTGCGAAACAACAGAGAGCCCCGTCATTTACCGGGGAAGGGAAGAGGTACGTAGTCCAACCTTTTGTCTGCGAATCTGATCTCACTGCTGACCAGGTTACACTCGACCCGTCCATGGATGTAAGTGACAGTGGTACTTCTGCTCGGTTGCCTCTAAAATGTAGCCAGCGAGGGGAGCACAGGATCGACGACGAACTCGTGTTTTCTAATCATCGGGGCTATATTTTCCATGACTCTCGTGGGATCGAGTCAGGGAGCGCCGGGGAAGTCGACATTTTGCGCAAATTCATTGAAAGCAAGTGTGGAAACGGGCGACTGCGAGACAGATTACATGCTATATGGTTTGATTCCCGAGTTTTCGCGATTACGACAACTGACGGTCATATTTTGAGGTACTGCGTGCCAATGGACAACCAGCGACCACAGCTCGATCTGAAATTTTTCAATGACATCTGTCCTGAACGGAATGGTGCGTCATTACGGAGATTCGTGACCGTATTTAACAAAGAATGTTCAGTCCCTGTGATTGCTGTGTTTACAAAGTTCGATCAATTTCGGCGGAATGTCCAAATCTATGTGGAGGATTTCGGAAGCCCAGATGACGATGTACTTGATGTGGCGGAGAAACGATTTCAAGAACACTACGTAAGCCCCCTTGGTGAGGATGTCAGATTCGTGCGATTGGAACGTAGGTTAAGAGGCAAATACCGGAGTTAGGTGCTCACGCTTTTCGGCAGAAATGCACAGGCAAAGTCTGGGCTGCGATAAGCTCATTGAGACGACGGCTGCAGCTTTGAATGATGACATCGTCGGATTAATGCTTTTGGCTGTGCAGAGGGGAAATTTAGAATTGAGTGTTAAAAGAGCGTTGAAGCGGTGAGTGCGCCAATTGAAGGGGCGAAGTGCGCGACGATGAACAACATTGCAGTGTCTTTTCCCACACTGGCATGGACGCCACAGGTATTGTCCGGGAATGTCTTATCCCGTTTCCGTACATCTGGGTAAGTTAATGAAGTCTTAAATTGTGACGCATGGCTCATGATGGTTGATGCTGCCTAACTCGTAGTGGGTGAGTGTCAGCTCTTACTCGCAGTGTCGAGATCGGCTGACCTGACCATACACCATGGTGCTCTGCGATCCAGTTTGTGAGCAGCTACCGTCCCGCTACGTTTAAATCTTGCTGATAACACCTGTCCACGGCTCTCCAGAAAGTAAGTGTCTGCCGTGGCTCGCCGTGTTTGAAGCGTGCTGACGACGCCTGTCCTCGGCTCTCCAGTTGGTGAGTGACTTCCGTGGCTCGCTGTATTTGAAGCCTGCTGACGACGCCTGTCCTCGGCTCTCCAGTTGGTGAGTGGCTGCCGTGGCTCGCTGTGTTTGAAGCCTGCTGACAACGCCTGTCCTCGGCTCTCCAGAGAGTGAGTGGCTGCCGTGGCTCGCTGTATTTGAAGCCTGCTGACAACGCCTGTCCTTGGCTCTCCAGTCCGTGAGTGGCTGCCGTGGCTCGCTGTGTTTGAAGCCTGCTGACGACGCCTGTCCTCGGCTCTCCAGGACGTGAGTGGCTGCCGTGCTCGCTGTGTTTGAAGCCTGCTGACGACGCCTGCCTCGGCTCTACAGGGAGTGAGTGACTGCCGTAGCTGGCTGTGTTTGAAGCCTGCTGACGACGCCTGCCCTCGGCTCTCCAGTTTGTGAGTGGCTGCCGTGGCTCGCTGTGTTTGAAGCCTGCTGACGACGCCTGTCCTCGGCTCTCCAGGACGTGAGTGGTTGCCGTGGCTTGCTGTGTTTGAAGCCCGCTGACGACGCTTGTCCTCGGCTCTCCAGGACGTGAGTGGCTGCCGTGGCTCGCTGTGTTTGAAGCCTGCTGACGACGCCTGTCCTCGGCTCTCCAGGACGTGAGTGGCTGCCGTGCTCGCTGTGTTTGAAGCCTGCTGACGACGCCTGCCTCGGCTCTCCAGGGAGTGAGTGACTGCCGTAGCTGGCTGTGTTTGAAGCCTGCTGACGACGCCTGCCCTCGGCTCTCCAGTTTGTGAGTGGCTGCCATAGCTCGCTGTGTTTGAAGCCTGCTGACGACGCCTGTCCTCGGCTCTCCAGGACGTGAGTGGTTGCCGTGGCTCGCTGTGTTTGAAGCCTGCTGACGACGCCTGTCCTCGGCTCTCCAGTTCGTGAGTGGCTGCCGTGGCTCGCTCTGTTTGAATCTTGCTGATGACGCCTGTCCTCGGCTCTCCAGGACGTGAGTGGCTGCCGTGCTCGCTGTGTTTGAAGCCTGCTGACGACGCCTGCCTCGGCTCTCCAGGGAGTGAGTGACTGCCGTAGCTGGCTGTGTTTGAAGCCTGCTGACGACGCCTGCCCTCGGCTCTCCAGTTTGTGAGTGGCTGCCATAGCTCGCTGTGTTTGAAGCCTGCTGACGACGCCTGTTGTCGGCTCTCCAGTTTGTGAGTGGCTGCCGTAGCTCGCTGTGTTTGAAGCCTGCTGACGACGCCTGTCCTCGGCTCTCCAGGACGTGAGTGGTTGCCGTGGCTTGCTGTGTTTGAAGCCCGCTGACGACGCCTGTCCTCGGCTCTCCAGTTGGTGAGTGGCTGCCGTGGCTCGCTCTGTTTGAAGCCTGCTGACGACGCCTGCCTCGGCTCTCCAGGGAGTGAGTGGCTGCCGTAGCTCACTGTGTTTGAAGCCTGCTGACGACGCTTGTCATCGGCTCTCCAGGAAGTGAGTGGTTGCCGTAGCTGGCTGTGTTTGAAGCCTGCTGACGTGACGATGCCTGTCCTCGGCTCTCCAGGACGTGAGTGGCTGCCGTGGCTCGCCGTGTTTGAAGCCTGCTGACGACGCCTGTCCTCGGCTCTCCAGAGAGTGAGTGGCTGCCGTGGCTCGCTGTATTTGAAGCCTGCTGACGACGCCTGTCCTCGGCTCTCCAGAGAGTGAGTGGCTGCCGTGGCTCGCCGTGTTTGAAGCCTGCTGACGACGCCTGTCCTCGGCTCTCCAGAGAGTGAGTGGCTGCCGTGGCTCGCTCTGTTTGAAGCCTGCTGACGACGCCTGTCCTCGGCTCTCCAGTCCGTGAGTGGCTGCCGTGGCTCGCTGTGTTTGAAGCCTGCTGACGACGCCTGTTGTCGGCTCTCCAGAGAGTGAGTGACTGCCGTAGCTGGCTGTGTTTGAATCCTGCTGACGACGCCTGTCCTCGGCTCTCCAGGAAGTGAGTGGCTGCCGTGGCTCGCTGTGTTTGAAGCCTGCTGACGACACCTGTCCTCGGCTCTCCAGAGAGTGAGTGGCTGCCGTGGCTCGCTGTGCTTGAATCCTGCTGACGACGCCTGTCCTCGGCTCTCCAGTCCGTGAGTGGCTGCCGTGGCTCGCTCTGTTTGAAGCCTGCTGACGACGCCTGTTGTCGGCTCTCCAGTCCGTGAGTGACTGCCGTAGCTGGCTGTGTTTGAAGCCTGCTGACGACGCCTGCCCTCGGCTCTCCAGTCCGTGTGTGGCTGCCGTGGCTCGCTGTGTTTGAAGCCTGCTGACGACGCCTGTCCTCGGCTCTCCAGAGAGTGAGTGGCTGCCGTGGCTCGCTGTGCTTGAAGCCTGCTGACGACGCCTGTCCTCGGCTCTCCAGTCCGTGAGTGGCTGCCGTGGCTCGCTGTGTTTGAAGCCTGCTGACGACGCCTGTTGTCGGCTCTCCAGTCCGTGAGTGACTGCCGTAGCTGGCTGTGTTTGAAGCCTGCTGACGACGCCTGTCCTCGGCTCTCCAGAGAGTGAGTGGCTGCCGTGGCTCGCTGTGTTTGAAGCCTGCTGACGACGCCTGTCCTCGGCTCTCCAGTTGGTGAGTGGCTGCCGTGGCTAGCTGTGTTTGAAGCCTGCTGACGACGCCTGTCCTCGGCTCTCCAGTTGGTGAGTGGCTGCCGTTGCTCGCTGTGTTTGAAGCCTGCTGACGACGCCTGTCCTCGGCTCTCCAGGACGTGAGTGGCTGCCGTGGCTCGCTGTGTTTGAAGCCTGCTGACGACGCCTGTTGTCGGCTCTCCAGTTCGTGAGTGGCTGCCGTGGCTCGCTGTGTCTGAATCCTGCTGACGACGCCTGTCCTCGGCTCTCCAGAGAGTGAGTGGCTGCCATAGCTCGCTGTATTTGAAGCCTGTTGACGACGCCTGTCCTCGGCTCTCCAGTCCGTGAGTGGCTGCCGTGGCTCGCTGTGTTTGAATCCTGCTGACGACGCCTGTCCTCGGCTCTCCAGTTGGTGAGTGGCTGCCGTGGCTCGCTCTGTTTGAAGCCTGCTGACGACGCCTGCCTCGGCTCTCCAGGGAGTGAGTGGCTGCCGTAGCTCACTGTGTTTGAAGCCTGCTGACGACGCTTGTCATCGGCTCTCCAGGAAGTGAGTGGTTGCCGTAGCTGGCTGTGTTTGAATCCTGCTGACGTGACGATGCCTGTCCTCGGCTCTCCAGGACGTGAGTGGCTGCCGTGGCTCGCTGTGTTTGAAGCCTGCTGACGACGCCTGTCCTCGGCTCTCCAGAGAGTGAGTGGCTGCCGTGGCTCGCTGTGTTTGAAGCCTGCTGACGACGCCTGTCCTCGGCTCTCCAGTTGGTGAGTGGCTGCCGTGGCTCGCTGTATTTGAAGCCTGCTGACGACGCCTGTCCTCGGCTCTCCAGTTGGTGAGTGGCTGCCGTGGCTCGCTGTGTTTGAAGCCTGCTGACGACGCCTGTCCTCGGCTCTCCAGAGAGTGAGTGGCTGCCGTGGCTCGCTGTGTTTGAAGCCTGCTGACGACGCCTGTCCTCGGCTCTCCAGGAAGTGAGTGGCTGCCGTAGCTCGCTGTGTTTGAAGCCTGCTGACGACGCCTGTTGTCGGCTCTCCAGTTCGTGAGTGGCTGCCGTGGCTCGCTGTGTCTGAATCCTGCTGACGACGCCTGTCCTCGGCTCTCCAGAGAGTGAGTGGCTGCCATAGCTCGCTGTGTTTGAAGCCTGTTGACGACGCCTGTCCTCGGCTCTCCAGTCCGTGAGTGGCTGCCGTGGCTCGCTGTGTTTGAATCCTGCTGACGACGCCTGTCCTCTGCTCTCCAGTTGGTGAGTGGCTGCCGTGGCTCGCTGTGTTTGAAGCCTGCTGACGACGCCTGTCCTCGGCTCTCCAGTTGGTGAGTGGCTGCCGTGGCTCGCTGTATTTGAAGCCTGCTGACGACGCCTGTCCTCGGCTCTCCAGTTGGTGAGTGGCTGCCGTGGCTTGCTGTGTTTGAAGCCTGCTGACGACGCCTGTCCTCGGCTCTCCAGGAAGTGAGTGGCTGCCGTGGCTCGCTGTGTTTGAAGCCTGCTGACGACGCCTGCCCTCGGCTCTCCAGTTGGTGAGTGGCTGCCGTTGCTCGCTGTGTTTGAAGCCTGCTGACGACGCCTGTCCTCGGCTCTCCAGGAAGTGAGTGGCTGCCGTGGCTCGCTGTGTTTGAAGCCTGCTGACGACGCCTGTTGTCGGCTCTCCAGTTCGTGAGTGGCTGCCGTGGCTCGCTGTGTCTGAATCCTGCTGACGACGCCTGTCCTCGGCTCTCCAGAGAGTGAGTGGCTGCCATAGCTCGCTGTGTTTGAAGCCTGTTGACGACGCCTGTCCTCGGCTCTCCAGTCCGTGAGTGGCTGCCGTGGCTCGCTGTGTTTGAATCCTGCTGACGACGCCTGTCCTCTGCTCTCCAGAGAGTGAGTGGCTGCCGTGGCTCGCTCTGTTTGAAGCCTTCTGACGACGCCTGCCTCGGCTCTCCAGGGAGTTAGTGGCTGCCGTAGCTCACTGTGTTTGAAGCCTGCTGACGACGCTTGTCATCGGCTCTCCAGGAAGTGAGTGGTTGCCGTAGCTGGCTGTGTTTGAATCCTGCTGACGTGACGATGCCTGTCCTCGGCTCCCCAGGACGTGAGTGGCTGCCGTGGCTCGCTGTGTTTGAAGCTTGCTGACGACGCCTGTCCTCGGCTCTCCAGAGAGTGAGTGGCTGCCGTGGCTCGCTGTTTTTGAAGCCTGCTGACGACGCCTGTCCTCGGCTCTCCAGAGAGTGAGTGGCTGCCGTGGCTCGCTCTGTTTGAAGCCTGCTGACGACGCCTGTCCTCGGCTCTTCAGGAAGTGAGTGGCTGCCGTGGCTCGCTGTGTTTGAAGCCTGCTGACGATGCCTGTCCTCGGCTCTCCAGGAAGTGAGTGGCTGCCGTGGCTCGCTGTGTTTGAAGCCTGCTGACGACGCCTGTCCTCGGCTCTCCAGGAAGTGAGTGGCTGCCGTGGCTCGCTGTGTTTGAAGCCTGCTGACGACGCCTGTCCTCGGCTCTTCAGTTGGTGAGTGGCTGCCGTGGCTCGCTGTGTTTGAAGCCTGCTGACGACGCCTGTCCTCGGCTCTCCAGGAAGTGAGTGGCTGCCGTAGCTCGCTGTGTTTGAAGCCTGCTGACGACGCCTGTTGTCGGCTCTCCAGTCCGTGCGTGGCTGCCGTGGCTCGCTGTGTCTGAATCCTGCTGACGACGCCTGTCCTCGGCTCTCCAGAGAGTGAGTGGCTGCCGTGGCTCGCTGTGTTTGAAGCCTGTTGACGACGCCTGTCCTCGGCTCTCCAGTCCGTGAGTGGCTGCCGTGGCTCGCTGTGTTTGAATCCTGCTGACGACGCCTGTCCTCTGCTCTCCAGTTGGTGAGTGGCTGCCGTGGCTCGCTGTGTTTGAAGCCTGCTGACGACGCCTGTCCTCGGCTCTCCAGTTGGTGAGTGGCTGCCGTGGCTCGCTGTATTTGAAGCCTGCTGACGACGCCTGCCCTCGGCTCTCCAGTTGGTGAGTGGCTGCCGTGGCTTGCTGTGTTTGAAGCCTGCTGACGACGCCTGTCCTCGGCTCTCCAGGGAGTGAGTGGCTGCCGTGGCTCGCTGTGTTTGAAGCCTGCTGACGACGCCTGCCCTCGGCTCTCCAGAGAGTGAGTGGCTGCCGTGGCTCTCTGTGTTTGAAGCCTGCTGACGACGCCTGTCCTCGGCTCTCCAGTCCGTGAGTGGCTGCCGTGGCTCGCTCTGTTTGAAGCCTGCTGACGACACCTGTCCTCTGCTCTCCAGTTCGTGAGTGGCTGCCGTGGCTCGCTGTGTTTGAAGCCTGCTGACGACGCCTGCCCTCGGCTCTCCAGTTGGTGAGTGGCTGCCGTAGCTCCCTATGTTCGAAGCCTGCTAACGTAGTCTGTCTCTGGCCTTCAGCGTGTAAGTTACTCTTCACCTTGCTGCGTTTGTTTTCTTTTTCTTTTTGATCACACCTGTTACTCTCCATTGATCGTGCTCATCCCTTCCCTACTAGAGCGTGCGTCGATACTCTCCTTTCCAGCTTGTTAATGACTTGTTCACGTTTGGTTATTCAGGTTGTAAGTTTTCTCCCATACGTTTACTTAAGCATACATCTCACTTCTTCATAAGGTAGAACTGATTATGTCATTTCCAACCATTCAAAATGTGTTCGCTTGTTTTATTGTTATTTGTCCCTTGCTTACGATGTTTATCCCTTAGCTCACCCCCATTAATCTTGGCGGTTATCATTTGATCTCTGGTATTTATTTCCCTTTCACATTTTGAGGGTGTATTTGACGCTTGTCGAAGCCGTCATCGTCATCTTGAAGCATGCCACCTTCTTACGTCTCTCAAACATGTCAACGGAATCAGCGTTAACCCACGCGGAGGTTGACTATCGAAAGGCAAATATTGACTCGAAGATCCAACAACACCTTACTGCACCTTCTCAAGAGAATTCTGACGAGTCACTTGCGGGGTTTATTATGGCTATTGATCTGGTTCGTTTGTTCTTGCATCTGTTACGAAAATATCTCCTCAAGCTTTTAGTTCCCTCTCAGTCTTCCGTCGAAAACACATTTGCATAGAAAAGATCTTGCACCGTTCTGGGGATCAATATTCCCGTGCAAGTTTATTTTCTTAGTGCAGTTGAGCAACACCACAAGGAAGGATAAGCGCATCTGCCGAATGGTCCAGGAATTGTACTAGTTGAGCCATGTATGACGTGTACGATTGAACTTGATGTCCTAGTAGACCGCCTCCATGCTTGCGCTGCGTCTGTCGCCCTCCCAGCAACCTCTGCTGCCACAGCGTGTGCAGAGGTTGCGGCGGTCGTAGAAGTAAATACAAATACAGAGCACACAGTGGCGTTGGGGACTGCGTCACCCGCCAGACCCATTTGGAAGGGCTGCTCGAATATGTGGTCGAGCCTGGCGACCTTTTTGGGGTCGGAGACATGGAGCTGCGCGAGATGCACCTCGTCGGGTTGTGCGATCTCTGTGAAGCTCTGTTTTCGAAATGTCCAGTCAGACCATCTAAGTAGGGCTGGAGAAGGGACGGCAGAAGAGATGCAGATAGACGTATGCGGTGGCAGTGTGTCGAAGTTGATCTTGTCCATGAGCAGGATGCTCGTGAGCGCCATGATCGGATCAGCTTGGGTGGGCAGTGCTGTGAGTAACTGGCCCGCCCTCTTCGCAAGCGTGCGAGTGTGTACGAGGGCTGTAGGGATGTGGTTCCATCATTTGGTTTGGGACTTCTTACGACCAGACCATGATGACGGCGATATCAAGAACCATGATGACGGTAATGTTATCAAGAACGCTCTCATATGGAGGCTATGCACCAGTGGGCATACTCTGGGTGGAGATAGTGATATCTCAGCTCGATGCAGCGAGACCAACTTGAACTGAAGTCTGAAGATATCCAATAATAAAAGTGAGCGAGACTGATGGCACAGCCCAAACCCCGCTCTCGCTGACGGTGCCTTGTTGCCTCTACATACATGTACACCCGACTCGAGGCCTCACGAGACGAGTACAGCAGTACATTCTGGAACGCCTAACATGGGTATTTGGTTGCCTATTGGAAGGCGATCCAAAGAAACCATAGAAACACGTCGCGGGTCAGCCCCGGCTGAACACCGTCGCCATCGGCGTATTATTGGAAGACCGACAGAAGTTGGACAACACTGAATTGGACAGGGACGGAATGGGAACCAAGTATATTGGTTTAGGACAGGAAAAGGAGGGAGAAAGATGGGAGATCACCTTGCTTGCCAAGGTCATATGGCAGGTCGATATTCTGTGCACATGGCAAATAAATACACATACTGTCAAAGTTGACACAAATACCATCAAATTGGATGCAAATAATGACCATCTGGTCTGTTCCAAGACAACCCGTTCATTTAACGTTTGACGCAAATACTGTGAATACTGACAACCAAAAGCACTCCGTCCTTTGAGTAGACATTGTTGTCTTGTGCCTTGTGTTTGGTGCAGCGCCTCTGCACACTGTAAGGGTACCTCGGGTGCTGGGCCTGAGACCGTCCCTTTTCGGTCTTTTCGGCCTTGGTCCAACATCACATGGCTGGCTTGCCATATCATCTTGCCTCAACACCTCCCCTTCTCTCGCTCCCTGCTCGTCTCCTTCTCTTGCTCCCTGCTCGTCTCCTTCTCTTGCTCCCCGCTCGTCTCCTTCGCCCTTGCTCGCCCTCACCTTGCGCCGCCATGGACCGCTGTCGACATCAACCCCTTCGCAACACGCTCTCCACCCCCCTATAGACAGGCTGCATGTCCCCACACCTCGTGTCGCTTTGTCTCAACTCCCTGTCTCCGTCGCATCGCCCACCTCGCACTCACATACCCCCTTTCAAGGTGTCAAGGTCGCAGCCCACTCACCCACCATCTTCCCGGCCTTTAGCCACCCTCAAGACGCCGTCGGAGCCCACGCTTGACGCCACGCTCACCGTTGGACTCGGAGGAGGAGACCCATTGTTGTGTGTCATTGTGTCTCGGCCCTCTCTTTGACTGTATTCTCGTACGCTCGCTACCTTTCACATATATAATCAGTTTCGGTTTCTTGTTTCTGTGCCCATGTCCCTTTGATCGTTTGTCTGACTCGATCGTTTCCGCGTCCCGCTCTCTCATTGTTCATTTCCCTATGCCATTCTTTACTTCCTTCCCTCTACTCTACTTACTTCTTACTGCCAGTGGCTCACTCGTAGCTAGAGTCCACTTGTATTTAAACCTGTGCCCTCATCACTGAAATAGCATCTTTTTTCCCCCCTTTCAACGCTGTTCGCTTGTGTGATTTCTTGAGGTCAGGCCACTCGATGGCACCTGGAATTCCCGCAAGTCTAACAATTGTCGACTTCTCCCTCTCTCGTTCTTGTCTTCGCTTCTTTCAACTCGTTTCCGCGTTCGCGCTCTCTGTCCCCTCCTCTCGCTCGCTCCCAGTACCGTGACACATTCGCCGTCGCATCGGCACTTCGCCATCGCACGCGCTTCCAAATCCCAGCTCCCTCCTGCCTCGCAACTCTAACCCCTGCGGAATCCCTCTCCGCCATTGGACTCAAGGGACCCTCACTCCGTACAGCGCAATTCCTAATGATCGCTTCTCATCTGAGCGCCACAACATTGTCATGTGAATAGAGAATATCACGGGTCACCCCTGGGTCATTCTGAGGCTACCCATACCCATACCCACCAAAACCCTCACCCGTGGAGTTTGTGTAAGGTAATAACAAGGGTAATAAGGTGACTTCTCATGAATTATACATAGACATAAAGTGCGACAATAGAACTTATAGAAGTGAGGAGGGCCTGAAGGGCCCTCCGAATTTCTAGTACAATGTATAACACAACAACGACTAACACTAATTCTATCAAGGGGGTGGTGGGACCGGAATTTTTGACATAACGTTGGTTTTTTTTTTCAGCTGTTTTTGGCTCCCCTCCCCCCCATCCTTTCCATATATGGTATGTTTAAATCATGTGTATATGTTTGTCATCACCTGGCTCCTCTCCAAGTCTCCCTGACTCATGCTGGCCCAGTAGCCACTTGCTTTTAATGTAATTAAACCCCTTTCCCTGCTGAACCAAAGTTGTTCTTGTGTCTGTCACCCCTTCTTTTCTGTGTGGTCCCAGCTTAAGTCAAGCCCAATTGAGGGCACTTGCATCGTCACCCACTATCATTTTACTGTTGCATCAAGTGCTGCATTTGCGTGCGGCGTTGGAAACTTGAGCATCTGTAATTGCAGTAGGTGTCCGGAGCTGTTCGGAGCTGTTCAAGGACACTCCGAACAGCTCTGAACAGCTCTGAACAGCTACTTCATCTGACAGATGTTGAGCCAAACACATCCCCGATCAAGGCAGCCACCTTTGCGAAGTTTCATGCTGTGCAGAAGTGTGCACGACCATCTTTGACCACATTTAGCCACTGGACCCGATTAGACTCCTCACGCCCCACCATTTGCATTTTGAAACCAACAGCACTTGTATGCGGCCTTAGCGGTTTGACGACAATGTGTCTACGACAACTATAAATGTTCTCACAACATATCGTGCCCCACAGAGGTGTGCACACCCACTTGTGTCACATCACACTCCCAAGTTCTATTGAGGGCCTGGTCACCAGGAAACAGTCAATGGCAGGCTTCCGTGTGGCACAATATGTCGTATATTGGTCCATGGTGCTTGCGGACACGTCAGTGTTGAATTTCTAAGGCCGTGCGCAAGTGCAGAGAGGTCAGGAGCAGAAACTATGGGCTTCCAGAGCCTCACTGAGTTGGGTGGTCGGAAACGGTTGCACATGCTTCTGTGCGGCACGAAACTTTGTATAGGTGGCAGCCTTGGTTGGGAACGTGTAACGCCGCTGTTGGCGTGAGTCCGACTTGGACCGTGAAAGGGCGTTTAACGACTTAGCGGATACTGCAACCTGATAGTCACGTGACACGAATACACGGCCTCGAGGTGCACGTGATCGTAAGGAGTCCTAGGGCGAATTCCACTAGGCGTAGATCGATGACGACTTGCTCTACCAGAGACAAGCGAACGAGATAGCAAGCACTTAAGAGGAGGAATAGGATCGGATGCGTGATGGCTATTGAAGAAGACCAAGATGGAGATCCTTGGTCTTCGATGCGTTACTACTTATACATGAGGGGGGGTTGCTTTGAAGCTCCCCTTGAACCGAGGCAACTAGTAGCGTAAGTAGCTCGAACCCTACTACGACTACTACTAGGAATGAGTCAGAGTACCACCACAAACATGTGATACTTCGGCTGACTGATGAGAAGTCCATGACTAATTACGACTTACTAAGGGAGTCACCACCGTACAGTAAGCGTCCACAGACCGAATCGTGACATCACCCCCTTTTCAGCTGCGACAACCACGTCGCCGAGTAGGCCCAACGCCTCCCATCCAACCTTCCTGCACTTCCGTAATCCTGTCCCATGCGTTCGCCATCTCCAGCCTGAACTTGCTGTGGCTCACCTCCCCTTGAACCCCACCGAGCGCCTGGGACAAGGCGTGGAGCCGCTGCTCCATCCTCTCAGCCTCGCGCTTGTAGGTGCGGTAGCGGTGCAGCTCGGCCTTCAGACTTACGTCCTTCAGCTCGTTGACGGCGCGATCCACTCGATGCTGGTTGCTGTGGCCCCCGACGAAGGCGTACATGTCCTCGGTGAGGTAATGAGGCTTACCGACTTCGCGCACCTGCGGCTCGGCATACAGCGGCTTTGAATAGACCTTGTCGCTGTCGTCCATGAGGGCGAGAACGAGGGGGTCCGGGTTCATGACGACCTGGACGTAGGTCGCCTGAGTCGTAGAGCCCGTGGCGTCAGTGATGGGGTAGTGGACGAAGTCCACTCCGCGGTTGTGCTTGTATCCGTAGGGTGCGTGACGCGCGCTGCCACCGAGGTAGTGCAGGTGTGCCACCGGGTATGGCGCCGCATCGGTGTTGATAGTGACGTCGCCGCGGTATAGTGGGCGTCCCGTAGTGTCGCATGCATAGGGCGTTTCGAGTATGTTGTCAGAGTCGGTGGCGGTGATGATATACGGGTGCTCAGCTGGGTAGTAGTCCCTTAGGACTCCCTCGACTTGGTCGTACACTGCCCTCTCAGCATCTCGGTGAACCACCGGCGTCGCCACAAGATCCTCGTTCTCCTTATTGCTGCTGCTCGTAACTGAGATTGCTCCCATTGACGCGCCTCGGGTTTCCAATCACGGTCCCGCATCCACTCCTCCCATCGCTTCGTCGCCGGACTCTTCTTCACCTTTGATCCGGTACTGTACTCATACTGGGAGAGGTTGAAGTGGGGGGCTCTCATCGTCTTGGAGAGCTGCACGAAGCCGACGCACTTCGGCCTCCGTGTAGGGTGCGGCGTTGAGACGCTGCCCGGTGGTGTCGTCGATGAGCCAGTAGGTCGGAGGTTCCTCAGGGTTGTCGACGTCGTCGATGCACTGGACGTTGGACAGTGCTGTGTGCAGTTCTTCGTTGGTGAGGTTGCCGAGCCCGAGGGCAGTGACAGTGGAGGAAGTGGAGGCAGTGGGAAGAGACATGTTTGTGTGAGGAGTGAGGAATCCAGTGTGTGGAGATGGGGGAGACTTAGCGTTGTTGCTGCTGCTTTTAACTCGGTTGAGATTGCTTTCGAACTCCGCTTTGGCCTCATCCGCGAACACGTCATCTTCGTTGACCCACTGATTGTCCGAGTCGGAGTATCCTTTCCATTTCACGAGGTACTGGAGTTTCTTGCTTCTGCCGAATCGCCGAGAGTCCAGAATTCGCTCGATTTCATATTCTTCCTCTCCGTCCACAAGATCCGGTGGCGGGTGTGGGAAGTTCTTCCCATGCATCGGCGTCTCGCGATACGGCGTGAGTAAATTGATGTGAAACACGGGGTGAATACTCCACTGCGTGGGAAGCTCCAGCCTATAGTTGACAGGTGACAGTACCTGGATTACACGGAAGGGTCCATGCCGGCGTGCGGCGAGCTTGGCTGTCGGTTGGTTGGTGCGAAGGTGTCGTCCTTCCAGCCAGACTTGGTCCCCTTTTTGATACCTCGGCGTGGTTCGGTGTTTGATCCACAGCGTCTGGGCCTTTTTGATCAGTTCCTGGGCGTTCCTCTGTGCTTCTCGGAATTGTTGTAGTCTCGTGAGTACCTGGGGGATAGGGGATGGTTTATCAATCCAATCAGCGCGTGGATCATATCCCATCATAAGTGCGAATGGAGATGTCTTAGTGGCCTCATGTGGCCAGCTGTTGTGCGCGAATTCAGCCATTGGGAGGAAGTGCGCCCAGTTATCTTGCCGCTCGTTTGTCCAGAACCTTAGATACTGTTCCAACCACTGATTGGTCCGTTCGGATTGTCCGTCTGTGCGCGGGTGGTAGGCGGTTGATATGTTCTGGTGGATTCCCAGGATGCGACATAGTTCCCGGGTGAACTTGGATGCGAATCTGGGATCGCGATCGCTAATGATCTCAGTGGGTAATCCGAACCTCTTGAACACATGCGCGATGTACAGAGCCGCGGTCCCTTCCGCCGTGATCTCCTCGATGCAGGGGATGAATATAGACGCTTTGGTGCAATCGTGGTCCGTTATGGTGAGGATGGAGTCGTGACCCTGAGAGACCGGTAGTTTAGTAATGAAATCTAGGGCTATGACTTCGAACGGCTTAGCGTCGGGGATCGGCGTGATGGGCACTAGCGGGGCCTTTGTGGGGCGGTTGTTAACTTTATGACGTTGGCACTCCGCGCAGCCCTGGACGTAGTCAGTCACGTGCTTCAGCATGTGAGGCCACCAGTAGTGTCGTTCGATGATGCGGGCCGTTCGCTTGATGCCCGGGTGTCCGTATATGGGGGGGTCATGGTGGTTTTGGACGATGATGCGGATGTCGTCTTGTCTGCCTGTAATGACTCGCGCTCCTTGTCGATACCAGACTCCGTCAATCTTCTTGAGTTTGTGGGCGTCCACCCATGGTCTGATCCGATCTTCGTCTTGTTGGTGGTTTTCCACAGTTTGAGTGACCATTTGTCGTATTTGGATTCGTCGTACGGCGAACACTCTTCCGGGGAGGACCACCACTCCCTCGTTGTCCCGATCTCCTTGGTCGTAGTCGGGTCTTCTGGATAGTGCGTCTGCCCTTCCATTGTTCGCACCTTTTATGTGGTGGATCTCGAAGTCGTATTCCATTAGCTCAAGCACTTCCCTTGCGATCCGACGACTTATCTTCTGGGGTGATTTCCAGTGTGTCAGGTTGAGGTGGTCGGAGAAGATCTTGATCTTGTGGGGAGAGCCGGCTAGGTAGGGTCGCCAGTGCCTCAGGGCTTTTACGATGGCTAGTAGTTCGAGGTCGTATATGTCGTAGTTACGTTCGGCTTCGTTGAGTGTGGCCGAATAGTATCCTATCGGATGCCTCTTGCCGTCTGCTTTCTTTTGCAGTAGTACGGCTCCCACCGCGTATCCCGAGGCGTTGACTTCCAACTCGAATTGGTCGGTGAGTGTGGGGTGCGCTAGCACAGGTTCGGAGGTTACGAGGTCCTTGAGTGTTTGGAATGCTTTCTCTTCGTCGGCTCCCCAGGACCAGTCCATGTCCTTGCGAGTGAGGCGGTTTAATGCTCGAGCGTGTGTTGCAAAGCCGCGGATGAAGAGGCGGTAAAAATTACAGAACCCGAGGAAGGAGCATACGTCGCGTACCTTCGTGGGGCGGGGCCAGTCGCGTATGCCCGAAATCTTTACCGGGTCCATGTGAGTCACCCCCTTTTCAAGGATAACCCCCAGGTAATCCATCCGTGGTTGGTGGAAGAGGCACTTCTCCGGCTTGAAGTACAAGTCGTGGTCCAACACGATCTGCAGGATGTCGCTTACCGCGTTGATGTGTGCTTGCATGCCCGCGTTTTTGTGAGTGGCAATACCGATGTCGTCCATGTAGACTCGAATGATGGTGCCTAGTCGTTCATGTTTCAGGATGATGGGTGCGCAAATCGCGTCCATCATGGCTTGAAAGGTTGCCGGTGAGTTGGTTAGCCCGAAGTACATTACTAACGGCTCGTAGAGTCCGTATTTTGTTTTGAACGCCGCCTTTGGTTCGTCTCCCTCTTTTACACGGATGTTGTTGTAGCCCCACCGAACGTCGAGTTTGGTGTAGATATGACCGTTACCCAGATTGTTGATGAGTTCGGCCATGAGTGGTAGAGGGTACTGGTTGCGAATGGTGCAAGCATTGATCTTTTGGTAGTCTTGGACGGGACGGAGTTTGCCGTCTTTCTTCTTGATAAAGAAGAATGATGAGGTGTATGGTGACTTTGATGGTCGAATATAACCCATCTTTAGTTGTTCTTCAAGCCATTGTTTGAGTTGGCCGTCCTCCTCTTGTGACATGGGGTATACTTTGCAGTCGATACTGGCCGGTGTGCCGGGTTTGAAGTCGATTGCGTGATCCCATGGTCTTGTCGGTGGAAATCTGTGTGATGCTTCCTCGTTGAAGATTTTGGCGAAGCGTCAGTATGGTTCGGGGATTTCGGTTACTTCCTTGTCTTGTCGGGCAGCAATAGCTAGTTCAGTGGCGGTCGTTCGTATTTGGCACTCTTCCTCTAGTTCTAACACTGCTTCTTCGGCTTCCTCTTGAGTTATGGCAGCCGCGAGTATGTTTTGTCGGTCTGCGGGGTGAGTAGACTGGAGGACCACAGGTAAGGCTTCCTCGTGGATGGTGGCGTGTTTCCAACTAATTGTCGGTTCGTAAGCAGCTAACCAGGGGTATCCGAGCACCAAGTCTTCGTCGCCAATGTCGGTGACGAGGAATCGCATGACCCTGTTAATTCCTTTTGTCTCTACATCAAGATCGATGAAGTGAGTGATAGACCCAGCTTTGTTCTCGGTGTTATCAATGTTCCATATCTTTTTTGGACAATCTAGGGGTTGCAGCCCTAGCCCCATGCGTTTTGCGAACGCGGGTCTTATAAAGTTGTCAGTGGCTCCTGAATCTACGAGCCCTTTTATGTCGGCCATGGAGTAACTGGTGCGAATCGAGACTGGAATTCGAAGCGAACGGAAGCGAGTCATGATTACAGAGTTACAATTAATTGCCCTCACCCAGGCCGATGGGTTTAGGCGTCTCGAAAACCCTCCTGATTCCACAAGTCTTGGAATATGAGGTCTTTTACTTCGTCCGTGGCTCCCCGTACTCCCTCGAGCCAATTCTTGGCCGTATCTTGTGGGGTTGATGTGTTTGCCATGCGGATGCTGGATGGCTCCTGACTGTAGTAGTCTGTTTCCGCGCCGCGGCTGTGGCTGGTCGGAGGTCTGTACTGCTGCGTTTGTTTCCTGGGTTTCGTGCAGTCTCGTGAGAAGTGACCCGGGTTATTGCAGTTGTAGCAAATGACTTCCCTCATGTCACGTCTTTGCCCACCACCTCGGCCTCTTCCTCCTCCTCCTCCCCCCCTTTGGTTTTGTCTGGCCTCCCTTCCTAGGACTTCTTCGGCGTTAGCCAATCTTGCTCGGGAACGGTCAGCCGAGGTGTCCATGGCGTTTGGGTCGTATCTTGGAGGTGGATTGCGCGGGGGGTTCCATGGAGACCCGTAGTTTCGGGGAATGTTAGGGCGAGTTGAGGATGTGGGTTTGGACAGATGTAACCTGGCGCGGAGATGGATGTATTGCTTCTGCCGCTTCAGTGTGGCGTCTTTCCACTCATTGAATGTATCCGGGCTATCCAGTTCGTAGACCTTGGTGAATAGCGCGGGTGGTAGTCCCGCCGTGAATCGATCGATCATTTGCCGGTCGTTGAGGCGATAGTCAGCCTTCCGTGCTAACTGTTCGAAGTTGGTGACGTACGTGTCAATGTCATCTCCGATCATCTTGAAGCCTTTAGCCAAGGCTGCTTGAGCTTGTTCTTGCTCTAGGACGTTGGAGAAGCGGTCCGAGAAACCGGCCGTTAAGGTGTCCCAAAGGTACTCGTCATACCAATCTCTCCCTGTCCTCACTTCGTTATTGAGCCAGGTGAGGAATCCGAGGGTCCAGTTGCTGACGGCTGGTCCTTTTACGTATCCCAAGAACATAAGGCATCTGCGGTATACATTTCGCAGGACGGGGGCGTCCCCGTTAAGTGCCCAGTAGAGGTGCCATTGGGTGAGGAAGGCCTCGTAGTCGGCTCTGTCTCCTGTGAACACGGTGGGTTTCTCGCCCATCGGTTTGTCTTCACCAGGCTGCATTCCTGCGCCTCCTCCGGCTCCTCTGCCTCCACCGCCCCCACCGCCTCCGTCTGGTGGCGCTGGGAATCCTCCTCCCGGCGGTCCTCCTCGCGGTGGTCCTCCTCCGAAGTTTCCTCCGGGTCTTCGCGGTGGAGGGGGGCTTCCTCGTCCCGGGGGAGGATCCGGGTGGTCGGGTCCTACTGCGCGAAATATCGCGGCTTCGTCGGCATCCATTTGGTGTCCCGTACTTGGGTGAATGGGTTGGAGGATTGCATTAGCTTCCTCTCGAATGCGTCGTACTTCTTCATCAATGAAGGTGTCTTCTTGTGTGAGAGTCGCCATCGCAGCTACGGCTGGAGAGCGTATGTGGATGATTTCCGGTTCAGTTATATGAAGCGACTCAGCTGTTTGGACTACCGCTGCGACTTCTGACTCTTCGTCGTCTGCTTCGGTTTGGTTGTCTTCTCCGCTTGTTTCGGAGGGTGCGGGTGTGCGTGGTTCCGAGGTACTCGGATCCTGTTCTGGTTGTCTGTCTATGCGCCCCCACTGCTCTCGGGTGGGTAATCCTCTCGTATCGATGTCGCAGTTGAAGTTCCTTCCTGCGGGTCGTACTGCGTCCCACCTGTTGTTGATCGGGTTCCACGTAATCTCTACCCAACAAACGTTCTCGAAGTTGAACTCAACTGGTCGGTATCGGGTAGGTCCCGACGCGAAGTCGACGAAGTATCCGGTGTCTCCTCGGTACTCTCTCCACCTTGCTGCTCCAAGGAATTGTACTGGTACGTTGCGATCTCCTCTTTGTTCCGAGGAGTATGTTCGAAAGTTGGTCCAGCGGTCTCAAGTCGTGAACGCCACGATGAAAGGATCTTGGTCTTAATGTAACGCCGCCGTTGGCGTGAGTCTGACTTGGACCGTGAAAGGGCGTTTAACGACTTAGCGGATACTGCAACCTGATAGTCACGTGACACGAATACACGGCCTCGAGGTGCACGTGATCGTAAGGAGTCCTAGGGCGAATTCCACTAGGCGTAGATCGATGACGACTTGCTCTACCAGAGACAAGTGAACAAGATAGCAAGCACTTAAGAGGAGGAATAGGATCGGATGCGTGATGGCTATTGAAGAAGACCAAGATGGAGATCCTTGGTCTTCGATGCGTTACTACTTATACATGAGGGGGGGTTGCTTTGAAGCTCCCCTTGAACCGAGGCAACTAGTAGCGTAAGTAGCTCGAACCCTACTACGACTACTACTAGGAATGAGTCAGAGTACCACCACAAACATGTGATACTTCGGCTGACTGATGAGAAGTCCGTGACTAATTACGACTTACTAAGGGAGTCACCACCGTACAGTAAGCGTCCACAGACCGAATCGTGACAGAACGCGTCTGGTTTGAGTTTCTAAAGCCACGCATTTGTGCAGCACACTGAGGAACACGAGGGGTGACCTGCTCTGAGCTCTGAAATGTGAGGGGAGATGTCTCTATTCTAAACTTTTGGTGTAAGATTGTGGTCACGGTTACACGAGATATAAGCTAAAGAAAGAGGGTACATTAGATAGACAGGGTACAATGGGAATACACATAGGGAAATGTCTTGGGAAGAGTGAGGAAGCCGAGCATGCACAGAGCGTGGGAAAGCGACGAAACATGTGGCAAAGTGGCAAAGCAAGTGTAGAAAGGCACAGGAAAGCATGAGTGAGCACAGGCTAACCACAGGGGATCTAGAAAGTGCAAAAATCATGAAAGCATCAGCCAGGGAGAGTGTGGTTGTGTCACCGCTAGGGGGAGCACTTCCTAATTAGGAAGGTCCAAATTTTTTTCACGCCTCCACTGCACCACCCCCCCCCCCCCCAGGCCCCCTGAAAACCCCAGGTGAGGTTTGATACACGTCCACCGAAATATTTCCTTTTTTGGACAGGAGCTTTGTGTTGATAAGTGACCTGAGCGCACTTAGCAGCTCAAAGGACATGCAGATAACGGACTGCTTTAGATTAGATATACAGGACTTGTAGATTGATCTTTACAATCTCGGACTTCTTGTATTCTCTTATCTATGACATCACACATGTACATGACATCATGGACCACTCTGGATTACCCTTGTACTACGTCTATGTACTTCCCTTTGTTTCCTTATCTTTATTGTGATGTCACTATGATATCATAGTCTGGACTCTTCTTGTTCCCTACGCCTTGTTCTCTTTGTGTCCACTCCTTTGTCTGTGTACAGAACAATGCGTCCTTGTATTTACTGTGACTTGCTGTTACTAGCATCACTCTCTGTAGGAGTATAAGTAGTGTACCATGTACGCTCTGGCACCACACCAGTTCTCATCTGTTGTGTGCCAGACTGCACATCTGCTTCACTTGCTAGATCACTCTGTTGCTGCTTCAAGCTTACTCTGATATCTACCACAGTCTCCTTTGTCACTGTGAATATCACCTTTATGTATGCTGTTCTTCAGAGGGCGAGAAGGACAGAGAAAAAATTGAGGAGCTCGAGCAGACACTCTTCGACCTGCGCGGGACGTCACGTGCCGCCCGGCGTGCGTGTGCTCTCTCTCTGCGAGAAACCCACACAGAACTGGACCGATCTGCGACAGGCTGCACTCGACCGGCTCAAATCTGAGAACACCACGCTCCTCCAGCGCCTCTCCGCACTCGACCACCACGTGCCCACCAGCCCCAACCCGGACACGAATGGAGAGGAGCAGCTGGTGCCGTGCGCGAGCTGGGCGGCTGTCTGCGAGGAAAAGGTGCAGCTGGAGGCAGAGCCCAAGCAGCGCGATAAGCGCATGCTCTGCTTGTGCCAGGTGTTCGCGGGAAAGACTGCCGAGTTCCGCGAAGCACTCTCGGTGATCCTCGGCGTCAAGCTCGTGTTTTACGATAATGGACAGGTGTGCGTCACGTCGCAGTACGACCTTGGCACTGCGTTTGTCTTTCAGCCTGCACCGAAGGACGGAAGTGGAGGAGGAGGGGCACGCATGCAGCTCGTCACGCAGGGCGAGGGTGGCCTGCAGGAGCTGCCGCAGCTGATGCGGAACTGGGTCGAGATCGAGCAGAGTATACCATGCTTCTTGGCTAGTGTCACGCTCGAGTGCTACGACAAGTTGAAGCGCGAGCAGCAAATGGGCGGTAGCGTGACTGAATGAGTGGCGGATCCAGTTTATTTAGTTGTGCCTGTGTAATTTTGTTCGAGATGAAAGAGCTCTCATTCAGTTCGGTGCCTGTGTGATTTTGTTTGGTTAATGGAGTTTCCCCATTCCTTTGAGACACTCCCGGCGTTGACTCCCCTGGGACTGACCAGCATGCAGCAGTGAAGAGCAAATAGCAAATGGTATTATGTAGAAAAAAGACGGTGTGATTTTGGGGATTATAGCAAAGATCTACGCAAACTGTCTATCGATTCGCTCTAGATTGTCAGGTATTGTCGTTCACTCCGTGTCCATGCGCGCACGCTTGGTTCCGTTCGCCTTGCCGTTCTCGTGCGTTCCATCGGTGGTGGCGGCAAAGTAATCGAGTTTAGCAAGAGGGTCTGCCCGGATGGTCTTGCTCCCCTCCTTCCAATTCGCGGGACACACCTCGCCGTGCGCATCCTTCGAATTACCGCACCACGTCAGCACACCATCCGCTGACGACGAAGAAAAAATATACTTACAGTGAACTGGAATGCCTGCATGAGACGCAGTGCCTCGTCAATGGACCGTCCGACCGGCAGGTCGTTCATCGTGAACTGCCTACGATACAGGTATCACCGTCAGCTCAGTCATCGACAACCCTGTGAAGGAGAGAACCGTACCTGAGTATACCCTTGGGGTCAATGAGGTAGCTCGCGCGGAACGTGATGCCTTTGTCCTCAATCAGACACCCGTACTCACGTGCCATGCGCATGTTGCGGTCTGCGAGCAGCGGAATGCACAAGTCAGAACCGAGCCCGCCAGCGCTGCGCGCTTGCTGCGCCCACGCGTGGTGGGAGTACTCCGAGTCGGACGATATGGCTGCCACGTGTACGTGTAATCAAAGAGTCTATTCGTGATTACTTGCGAGAGAGGGTGTACCAAGCACTGTAGTGTTGAGGCGGGAAAATTCAGGGAGCGCGTCGTTGAATGTGAGAATTTCGGTTGGGCAGACAAAGGTGAAGTCACTACAGCCAGATGAAAAGAAGAGAAAAAAAAGTGGGGTGAGACATGATGTGTAATGATTTTGGGACGCGCGTACAGAGGGTAGAACATCAGGATCACCCTGGGATGGATAGGTCAGAAAAAGCGAGCTAAGAGAAATGCGTAAATAATTACCATTGACTGAGATAGTCCCCCAGTGAGACCTCCTTGAAAGAACCATCTATGAGAGTAGTGACACTGAACACCGGTGCGGGACTCTGGATAGAGACATCTTGGTGGTTCAAAGAAGAAAGGTGATCGTCTGATTTATATAATTGCAAGCCCACTACATCACTTGCTACATCACATTCACACGCGACACGACGACGTCACTTACTCACCACTGCGCTCACATGTCACTGACATTTCATAACACGCTACAATATTGCTCGTTATCGTTACCTCTTTCTTTAACTAGGCGTCGACTTTGTCGACTGCAACCTTGCTTGTCTTGGCAAATTGCATGTTTGATGGTGTTTGCCTTGGGGTTTGCGTTTGTAAGTGCAATTATAGAATTCAAGGGGGTGGCGGGACCAAGAGCCGAGCTGAGCCATTCCCAATTGAGCTGGCTCCAGCTGGGCTGAGCCAGCTCGAGCCACTCAAAAGTACTACGAATAGGAAATCATACCATTTTGGGTAGTTAGACAACGGAGTCAGCTGAACTGGGCTCATGCTGCGCTCGCCGTTTGCAGGGTCATGTTCATTCAAGTTCATTATTCTTGGTTCAAAGTTCGAAGTTCGAAGTTCGAACGTACCTTTCCTTGGCCGGCTGTCCGACTGTTGCTGCTTCCCTCCCTCCCACCTGTTGTCCCTCTCACTTGCGCCAGACCCTGCAGATCCTCGCCGCCCTCTCTGGGTCCTCGCTGCCGCCGCCACCCCTATCCTCTCCACCGCCGTCTGTGTCACCGCCTGTGTTGCTGCCGCTCTCTGCGCCCACTCTGCATCCTTCGCCACCCTCTGCCCTTGCCGCGTCCTCGTAACTGCCCTTGCCACCCTCTCTGGATCTTCGCCGCTTCCGCCTGCACCCTCGTTCCCGTTGTATGTGCCTTTGCTGCTGCCTTCTGCGTCGTCGTCATCATTGTTGTTGTCGTTGTTGTTGTCTGCGCCCTCGCTGTCGCCGTCTGCATCGTTGTTACAGTTCGGACTGACAGAGTGCCTCGGCCCGGAAGTGGACACTGACGTACAAGGGTATGACACCGCGTCAGCAGTATATGTTGCGCAGCAATGCACCCAGCTAACAGGAATGGTGTTCTCACCTTTGAGTAGGTTGAGAGACTATAGCGGTGGAGAGGGTGCACAAGTGAGTAAGAGAGTGAATGTCTATTCGCCTCCCTCCCCATGGGAGGATATTTATACTCTATGGTCCTACCCTGACCATTTGCGTAAAAGTGATGAGTACAGGCGTCCACAATATCGCGTTTTTACACACGCCTGATGTAAATAGTGATTGAAAGTCCGGTCTGGTCCGGTTTTTTTCCCTTTTTTGGAAGGACCGGGACCGGGACCAATCCATCGGTTCATCCCCCGAGCCCAAAACCGGACTGAGCCGACAGGAGTCGGTCCCACCCAGTTGCCGGATTCTCAAAGACCGGTCCTCAGCGGTCTAAACCGGCTCATCATGGGTCGGTTGCAACCGGCCAAAGACCGACTGCAACCGTCATAAACCCTCATAAGTTTCTATTGATCTATACTACTAGTTACAACTTGTCACTACAGTACTCTATGGGTTGGAATATACTATGGACACCGTGAACGCGTCGCGGTAGCCGCCCTATCGTCGCGTCATCGAGACATTGTCGTTGTCGTCGTTGTCGTGCCAGAGGTTGTCGATGTGTTGATGTTGCGGCCAAAGTTGCAGACTCACAGTTGTCGCGTGTCATCGTCGTGGACCGTGGTTGTCGAGGCGTTGTTGTTGCGGCCGTCGTTATGGTTGATGTTGCGGCTGGCGGCTGTCATCGTGTTGATGTTGCAGCTGTCGTGGTGTCGTTGTTGTGGCTGTCGATGTCGTCGTCGTGGTTGTCGACGTGTTGTTGTTGCGGCCGATCATCGTCGTTGTCGATTTGTTGATGTTGCCGCTGTCGAGCCTGAGGTGTCGCCGTTGTCAAGGTGTCGTCCTTGCGGCTGTCGATGTGTTGTCGTCTTGGTCGTCGCTGTGGTTGTCGACGTGTTGTTGGCAAGGTTGTTGGTGGTTGTTGACGTGGTGTTGATGGTCGTGGTCGTTGGTCGTTGGTGATGGCGCGTGGTTGTTTTGAGGTTGTTGTTGTTGAGGCTGGTCCGAGGAATCGATGTCAGCGTCGCTGCAGTCGGCCCGGGTGTCAGAAGGGAGGTTGTAGTTCCCATTTGGTCGGCGTTGTCAAAGTTCGCGTTGTCGGATGGTCGTGGCTGGTCGTGGCTGTAAAGACCGGTTGGGACCGGTCCCAACCGGCCCTGTAGCGGTTCACTCATTTTCCAAATTGGGATGAACCACAACTGGTAAAGTTCTCAGGCCGGATGAACCGCAACCGAAGGTCCGGTTGCAACCGGTTGCGGTCCAGTCTGGTCCCGGTTTTTTTCCGGTTCATGGGACTGGACTTTCGAACACTAGATGTAAACTACCACTTCGAGATAGCCATAGGGCTTCTCTTTCTCAGAGGGCGTATTGCGCCCACTACAGTATTAGTGATGTGCATGGCCCGGCTTCAAGCCAGAAGCCGGGCCGGGCCAGGCCCTTTTAGGCCGGGCCAAGCCAAGCCGTAGTGACGGCCTAGAAACGGCTTTGGCCTGGCTCAAGAAAGCGAAAAGCCAAAGCCAACGGCTCGAGCCGGGGCTTTGGTTACATAAGCAGTCACAGGTTCTGTTCGTTCATTTGCAGCAGCTCTGTGGTGTTACTTATTACACCTCGGACAAATGTAACCATATAGGCATTCCCCTTGGACTCCAGAGCTCAGTGCAGTTCACTCCTTGCATTCACAGCACTCCCCAGTGTTCCGCAAGTGCACGCGGCCTTAGTTATTCAAACCCGACGCGTTCCCAATCCAAGAGACCACGTATACGAAGTTTCGTGCCGCGCAGAAGCATGCGTGATTGTTTTCGACCACCTACGACCGACCAACCCCACTCCCATTCCCTACCTTGCTGCACTCACGTGCGGCCTTAGTAATTCAACAACGACGTGTCTGTGATCGCCGCGGACCCACATACAAAATATTGTGCCCCACAGAGGCTTGTGCGATTACTTATCTGCTCTCCAGTAACCCAGACCTCTGCACTTGCCCTTTGCACTCCCCAGTGCGCCGCACGTTTGCGCAGCCTTAGCTACTCGAACACAAGGCGTGCCCGATGTAGTCTGTCACGTATCCAATGTTTCACGCCGTGCAGAAGCGTGCGTGATTGTTTTCGACCACCTACGACCGACCAACCCCGCTCCCATTCCCTACCTTGCCGCACTCATGTGCGGCCTTAGAAATTTAACATCGACGTGTCTGTGATCGTTGCGGACCCACATACAAAATATTGTGCCCCGCAGAGGCTTGTGCGATTACTTATCTGCTCTCCAGTAACCCAGACCTCTGCACTCGCCCTTTGCACTCCCCAGTGCGCCACACGTTCGCGCGGCCTTAGCTACTCACACACAAGGCGTGCCCAATTTAGTCTGTCACGTACCCAAAGTTTCACGCCGTGCAGAAGCGTGCGTGATTATTTCCGACCACCTACGACCGACCAACCCCGCTCCCGTTCCCTACCTTGCGGCACTCGCGCGTGGCGTTAGCAATTCGATACTGACGCGTCCGCAATCGCTGCGGACCCACATACGACATTTTGTGCCCCGCGGAGGCCTGCATGACCATCTCTTTCTGCTATTAGATTTGGATTAGACACTTTTGCTATTATAAATACAATTTTTTTCAATGTCTACCAAAGCCGGGGCTTGAGCCAAGCCAAGCCGGAGCCAAGCCCTTAGTGGGGGCTTTGGCTTGGCCTGGCATTTTCGAAAGCCGGAGCCGCCTTGAGCCGGGCCAAAGCCGGGGCTTTCAGGCCAAGCTGGGCCGGAACATCACTATACAGTATGTATCCTGACTACCGTAATAGGAAACTATACTATCGTAGTGTTGTAACTGCCATAGATAAGGTCCTTACGTACTTATCATGTTCCAACACTCCCCCTTGCTTAGTGCAGCTAATTAAAGCGCATCAAAGCAAATAGCAGCGTCCTCACAAGCCTAAGCTAGAGTGAGGGTTGCATATGAGTCAATGAGAGAGGAGACACTGTCTCTAACACGTCTCATCAGGTTGTGAATGCTATCATCAATGACATTTTGCCAACTTGTGGCCCCGTTAGGGTCCGGACATACGAACTCCCTTCTGGAAGTTCAATGAAGGGCTTAGAGTCAGGTGTCTGCTGTAGAAGCGACATCATACCATGACTGAGAAGACAGTTGCTCGTGAAGTTCTTCTTCTCAAAGAAGAACCGATGGATGTGGAGGTCATAGAGAAACATATGTTCCTCTAGAGGAAGCGGTGTACAGCGATGTACATGGGACACAAAAGTCCCTTCACACTTTCCTTCACGAGTTACCATCAGAGATCTCCATCACGGATCTCCATCTTCAGCCGTACTCTGCATGAGTGGCGAGGAGCCAAACTCTAGCCCTAGCTGTTCCCTGAATTTAAGGAACTTAATGCGACCCAGATTCTTAGTAAAAAGATCGGCAGGGTTCTCAGCTCCTTCAATGAAGAATAATTCTATCTTCTTTTCATGGATCACATCACGAATATAATGGTGACGTAGATCAATGTGTTTGATCTGTTTCTCCTGAACAGGATTAGAAGATAAGAATATGGAGCCTTGATTATCTCCGCATAATGGAATAGGTCCAAGGTTTATTCCAAGCTCACTAAAAAGTGAGCGAATCCAGACCAATTGTCTGCTTGTATCACACAGCGACATGTATTCTGCTTCAGTGGACGAGAGCGCGATAGATTTCTGCGCTCTTGAGTTCCAGCAGAACACTCCATTAGCCATCTTTACTAAGTAGCCCATAGTGGACTTTCTGGTGATTGGGTCAGAAGCCCAATCAGAATCTGCATATGCTATTATACCACCATCGCTTTTGCCATCAAAGACTAGAGCGTAATTCGAGGTACCAAGTAAGTAGCGGCAAATGTAAAGAGCACACTTCATATGGTCCTCAGATGGGTTGGCAGCAAACTGCGCCATCTTTGTAACAGCATAGGCAATATCTGGTTGCGTACCAATCATAATGTATAGGAGAGACGCTATCACTTGTTGGTATGACGCGCGGAGCGCTGAAGTTGCAGTACCCTTATTAGGGGTTGGATGATACCCTTCTGGTAGTGGGGTAGGGACTGATTTGGCGTTAATCAGATTAAAACACTGCAGCACTTTCTGAAGGTAATCCTGCTGATCTATCAGGATTCTACCCTTAGAGCGTAGTATGCGCATGCGTAGAAACTCTTTGGTATCACCCAAGTCTGTCCTGGAGAAGGTGCGCGTGCTCGAGGCGCAGCACAGACAGGCTCTGCATGATAGAGACGGGAGTTGCGGCGAGCATCTCTGGAGCCGCAGCGCGTATGGCCCTAGTGTTACAATTTGACTGCTTTCTTCGCTTCCCCTCGTTGTTCCCTGTACGATACATGATTTCCGCGGACTTCTCATTTCTCACGCGCCGCTTCGTTTCCCGTGATTCCACTTACGCACGACTCGATTCGAGGGGTAGTTTGCGCCATCGAAAACCACCCCACATTTCCGAGTTACTTCCATGAGCGCATGACTCCGCGCATCCTTATCTTGCTATATCCGGATTCCCCTTTGTTCCGTTCTCGAGCGGGAGACTCATTATCACGCCATATGTTTGGCCTGACCAAACACCTTGTACTACTATATAAGGTCTCGTATACCTAGCTTGTACGGTAGACTTGACTTCTTGTGTAATACCACATCATCCGTCTCACGAACCGAGTGAACTCGCCTTTGCGCTTGAGTCGAACTATCCGCTCGCCTTTACGCTTGAGCCTACCTTGACCTCCGCTATTATCCTTGTGTCCCGGGAGACCAAGTGATACTTGTGCATCATCATCTCTGGTCCTAGCCGACCTACGCCTTTCCGTAACCCGATACGACTTACGAAGTACGCGTTGTACTTAACGCCCCTGTGGTGGCGTTACATTAAGTCAAGTCTCTCACCGTGGCGACTACCAGTCGAAGCCAAACGCAGTTCAAACCCAAATATATTCACCGTCTTAGCTCCGACGACCTTTCTGATTGAATTAAAGGAGCTGCGGTCTGGGGAGAACACAAAGGAGTCGAAGGATATTTTATCTTCGATCAGACCACCAAGTCCTACCGACAAATTCATTACCTTGAAGACAAACGCTTGTGGGCGTTCATCGACTACTCCCCCAGCGAAGGACAGTGGTACACCATCAGTCCCGTACCCACCACTTTGAACGTCGGACCTCTGAAATCGTCTAACCCATCAGGCATTGACGTCGATCCTCCCAGTGATCACTCACCCAGTGTTCCTGTCCCTACAACAAACCTTCCTTCAACCGTATTCCCCTCATACGCTATGGCCGACCCAACGCAAGCCTCTGCCAGCACCACTCTCACAAGTGGAAGAACGACGGGAGGCATTAACCCTCCTACCGGAGGAGGAGGAGCCCCAGTCCCACCAAGTGGAGGTGGGGGAGCCGCGGTCCCACCTAGCGGAGGAGCTCCGTCTGGCGGTGGCAGTGGCGGTGGCAGTGGCGGTGGCGGTGGCGGTGGCGGTGGCGCTGGAGGGATAGTCCCCCCAGCAGGAGCCGCAGGACCCCCCGCGCCAGGAGGCCACGGACGCCTAGGAGGGAACCCCCCCCCAGTATTCGACGGGAACCGAGAACAGAGTCGTTCGTTTCTCCGAGCGTTCGTCATCTATATGGGGATGAACCCAGATGTCGAACAATTAACAGTCCCATACCGACGAGCAATGACCCTCCTCTCATACCTAAGGGGGCCGCTCGTCGATGACTGGGTAGACGAGCAGACCACGTGGCTCAACGGCCAAGTAACCGCGGGTGTTAACCACAACGAAATAAATCTGTGGGACACGATCCACACCCGCTTCACACAAGCATACACCGACACGGCGGAGCAAACCAGAGCCCGCAAAACACTCCAAACCCACAGTATGAAGGGGGAGGACATTGATTCTTACATCGCACAATTCCAAACGTTGGTTACCAAAGCAGGGTACAACCCCGACGAAGCCACTACCCTAGAAATGTTCCAAGACGGTCTGCCCAACCAGTTAGTAATCAACGCCATCCGTTTCCAACACCCCATCACATGGGATGAGTGGAAAGCGGCAGCGCGATTACAACAAGCTGAATACCTGGTTCTCAAGGACCGGCTCGGAAAGAGCAGAACTCCGCGCCAGAAAAAGGGGGTACACAATCGGGACCAATGGGACCAAGCCCTTAACAAAAACCGCGATCCGAATGCCATGGATGTTGGACGCGCTCGAGCCAATGTGGCTCTCACCGATTCTGATAAAGCCCAGCTTCAGAAAGAAGGACGATGTTTTCGCTGCCGTGTTCAAGGACATATCTCGCGTAATTGTCCACAAAAGGGCACGCGCGCTGCTACGGCCGCCTCGACCAGTCACGCAGCTACCGTCCCCGACACCCTATCACTATCAACTCCCGCCGTCACTACTGTCGCCGTACACTCGAACCGCGTATTGTCGAATGATGAGCAGGCTAACGCTCAGATCGCGGCGATGACGGCCCAGACACAGGAGGTGCGCGACCTAATGGTCGAAAAGCTATTTGGATGAGAGGATTTTCAAAACGCTTGAACCCGGCGGCCTGGGCTAAAGCTTTAAACTTAAACGTGTACCATAGCAGATATCGTTCCATGCGAATCCCAGTTCTGTTTAAATCTGCACACGCAACGGCCGAAAGACAAGTGCTCATCGACTCAGGAGCAACCAACAATTTTATCTGTTCAAACCTGCTCAAACGACTACAAATATCCACCGCGATATCTCGACACCTATCCATATCTGGAATGTGGATGGGACACATAACCAAGACGGTGCGATTACCCAATATACCGACCTCACAGTACGAACGGGAGAAAAGACCAGGACACTTCGCTTCCTCATCACAAATCTCGGGAAGGACGAAGTGATCCTTGGATACCCCTGGTTCACGGCATTCGAGCCGATGATAAGATGGGGGGAAGCGACGCTGAACGAGGAGTTTCAGCCAGTAGTCGTTTCCAGCTTGCACTTGTCGGACGAAGCCATGCCGATGGAAGCTTCCATTCGTGCATTGGAGACGTATCAACTCGACGAGGAAGCGTGGGAACAACTCGTGGACGAGGAACACGAACCCCATATCGCGTTTTTGAGAAAAACAACAACGGCGTCCGAGTTGGCACAACGGGAAGCGGCGACAACAGAGGAGCGTACCTTCGAACAAATGGTGCCAGTGGAGTACCACAAACATCGGAAGGTGTTCGACGAAGAAGCGTCCCATCGCTTCCCACCTTCACGTATCTGGGACCACGCCATTGACCTCCTCCCTAACGCCCCTGCTGCATTAGACTGCAAAGTGTACCCTCTCGCCCAGAACGAGGGGGCGGCGCTTACAACGTTCCTCAACGAACAACTAGCAAAAGGCTACGTCCGACCGTCGAAATCCCCCTACACGTCCCCCTTCTTCTTCATCAAAAAAAGGATGGAAAGTTACGACCAGTCCAGGATTATCGACGATTAAACGAAGTAACTGTCAGAAACCATTATCCCCTACCCCTCATCCCTGAGCTTATCGATCGAATAAGACCCGCACGCCTCTACTCAAAACTAGACATCCGATGGGGCTATAACAACGTCCGGGTAAAAGAGGGGGATGAATGGAAGGCAGCCTTCAAAACAAATCAAGGTTCGTATGAACCCCTAGTTATGCCCTTCGGGCTCACCAATGCGCCGTCCACGTTCCAGGCAATGGTAGACTGGATATTCCGCCCACTCATACTCACCGAAGAAGTGATCGTATACATGGACGACATCCTAATTGCCACGGCCGACGACCTCACCCATCACCGAACCATCTTACACGAAGTCCTCCGCCTATGCGAAGAACACGACCTATACATAAAACCGGAGAAATGTGTATTCGAGGTATACGAAGTCGAGTACCTCGGATTGATTATCGGCCACGGAAACGTGCGCATGGACCCCGTGAAAGTCAAGGGGGTACTGGAGTGGCGAGCACCGAAGAATCTCCGAGAAGTACGAGCCTTCCTTGGATTCTGCAACTTTTACCGCCGCTTTATACGGGGTTTCTCGACAACCGCACGACCGCTCCACAACCTCACCAGAAAAGACACCCCCTGGAATTGGGGACCTAATGAGCAGACCGCGTTTGACACCATCAAGCACTGCATTGGACGGGAACCCACTCTTCTCTTCCCTGACCTCGCGAAACCCTTCGAACTCGAAGTAGACGCCTCCAATGTAGCACTAGGGGCGGTGCTGAACCAGCTCGGATCAGACAATAAAATGCACCCAGTCGTGTTCCACTCTGAGTCCCTCAACCAAGCGGAACGAAACTACGACATCTACGACCGAGAACTCTTGGCAGTGGTGAAAGCATTGCGCGCGTGGCGCACCTACCTAGTCGGTTCCCCTCACAAAATCATCATCCATACCGATCACGCCAACCTCCAATACTGGAAAGAACCACGAAAAATTAGCAGACGCGTAGCGCGCGAATTCTTAGAACTCTCCGAATACGACTTTGTGTTAAAACACGTATCGGGAGTAAAGAACAGCCGTGCAGACGCCCTGTCACGACGGGCAGATTACACGGTCGACGAAGAAGACAACAACGATGTTATCGTCCTTCCTGCCGACCGTTTCCTACGTACCACAAAAACTACAGAAATGTCAATGCATGACATGGACATCTGGACCCAAGTCGCACAGAACCTTGATGAGAAGGACGTCCTGCGTTGGGTAGAACCACACAGCCTGAAGAAACTCAACGGGCTATGGTAGAAGAATGACGCTTTGGTTGTCGTGGGCGACAACGACCTTAAACGGGGGGTAATCACTTTCTTTCACGATACCCCCGCCATGGGACACCCAGGAATCGCAAACACATACGAACTCCTACGACGCGACTACTGGTGGCCCAACATGCGCAAAGACGTGGAAGACTACGTCAAAGGCTGCGCTACGTGCCAAGCCAACAAAATAAACACTCACCGACAAAAACCACACCTATTCCCCATCTCCACCGACCCAGACGCAGAACCCTTCGAAGTTGTAGCAATGGACTTCATCACGAAACTCCCCCCCTCGCAAGGGTACGATTCCATCCTCACAATTACAGACCACGACTGTTCAAAGGCGGCCATCTTCATCCCCTGTAACGAATCGATCACCGCGGAAGGAGTCGCACGCCTTTATCTCCAACATGTATACCCACACTACGGCATCCCACGGAAACTCATCACCGACCGTGACCCCGATTTACCTCAGCATTTATGAAACAGCTCTGCCAGGTCCTAGGGATCCGACAAAACATCTCGTCTGCCTATCACCCCCAGACGGACGGGCAGTCTGAACGTACGAATCAATGGCTAGAACAATACCTTCGTCATTGGAGCAACGTACAACAAGATAACTGGGCAGAAGCACTGCCGGTGGCGCAGTTTGCACATAACGCATGGCCCAATGCGACTACAAAACACCTCCCCATTCTCACTCATCATGGGGTGGGAACCACGCACCATGTGGACGCCGAAGCCCACCTCAACCCCATCCGTAGATCAGCGCCTGGAAGAAATGGTCATCAGACGGCAACACGCGCAAGACTGTATCAAGCAT